>JAUMJL010002305.1:0-17141 GCA_033558185.1 Dromococcyx pavoninus | reverse complement strand
GGGAGGCGCTCCCCTGCGCCCCAGCAAAACCAGTTACTGGGGGCACTGGGAGGGGATGAGGGGGGAACTGGGCAGACTGGGAGAGGGAGCCCAGGCAGCCAGGTGCCCCCCCAAAAATAGAGGCGGAGACGGATTGCCATCACACTTTATTCCCTGGAACTGGGAGAACTGGGAGAACTGGGAGGGGACGCAGGGGTTCGAGGGGATCTTTTTGGGGGCTCTCGGGGGTTTTGGGAGTCTCAGCCCCGAACGTGGATCCCCCCCAGCCTGGAACTGGGAGAACTGGATTAGGGGGAGGTTGGGAGGTCCCTGAGGCTGTTGTTAGGGGGCTGCCTTGGGATTTTGAGGGGATCTCGGTTCCCGATGGAACTGGGAGAACTGGGAGGGGTCCCAGGAGTTCAGGGGGGCACCCAGGAATCCTGAGGGGGGAGGTTTTGGGTGTCCCTGAGGTTTGGGGGGACCCTAGAGGTTTTAGTGGGGTCTCACCCCCTGAAGGGGACTGATCCATCCTGAAACTGGGAGAACTGGGAGAACTGGTGCAGGCATCTGGGAGGTGATCCAGGCGTTGGGGGGGGGGGGTTAGGGGGTTCTTGGTGTTTGGGGGACTCCTGGTGTTTTGAGGGGGGTCCAAGCCCCTTTTGGAGCCCCCCAGGTTTGTAGGTGGGAGAAGTGGGAAAGAGATCCAGGTGCTTTTTTTTTGGGGGGGGGGGGTGTCCAGGGGTCCTGGGGGAACTGGGAGAACTGGGAAAGGGATCCAGGCTCTTTTTTTGGGGGGGAGGGATGCTGGGGGAGAGGGGGGAGTGGGGGAACTGGGAAAGGAATCCCAAGTGTTTTGGAGGGGTCTAAGGGGGGGGTGGGAACTGGGGGAACTGGGAAAGGGGTCCATGGGTTTGGGGGAGGATCCGGGGGTCCTGCGAGGGTTTTTGGGGTGGCCCTGGATTTTGGGGGGGGGGTCTCAGGCCTGCACGGGGACCTCCCCCATCCCGAAGTGCTGCCTCTCCCAGTCGCTCATGAGGGCCAAGTGGAGGGGCCGGTGGCAGGAGGAGCAGGAGGGGCCCTGCAGGCCCTCACGGGGGAGACCCAGGGCCCCCCAGCACTGGGAGAGGCGATCTGGGGGGGAGAGGGAGAAAGGGGGTGTCAGAGGGGGACCCAATGTTCCCCCTCCCCATGTCACGCATCCCCCCAACTCCCTCAGATCTCCGTGTCCCTCGTGTCCCCCCCATCCCCATCCCCCCCCATATTCCCCTTTGTGTCCCCCCCATCCCCATCCCCTCTACATCCCCCCCACCCCCCATGTGCCCCCTTCCCCATCACCCCCACATCCCCCACCCCTTATATCCCCCCATCCTCATCACCCCCACATCCCCCCCACCCCCATCCCCATCACCCCCATTCCATCACCCCCACATTCCCTCACCCTTCATATCCCCCCCTCATATCCCCCCATCCCCATCACCCCCACATCACCCCACCCCTCATATCCCCTCCACCACCCCATGTCCCTCCCATCCCCATCACCCCCACATCCCCCACCCCTCATATCCCCTCCATCACCCCCATGTCCCCCCCATCCCCATCACCCCCACATCCCCCACCCCTCATATCCCCTCCATCACCCCCATGTCCCCCCCATCCCCATCACCCCCACATTCCCCCACCCCTCATATCCCCCCATCCCCATCACCCCCCATCACCTCCACATTCCCCCACCCTTCATATCCCCCTCACCCTTCATATCCCCCATCCCCATCACCCCCCCCATCACCCCACCCCTCATATCCCCTCCACCACCCCATGTCCCTCCCATCCCCATCACCCCCACATCCCCCACCCCTCATATCCCCTCCACCACCCCCACGTCCCCCCCATCCCCACGTTCCCCACATCCCCCCAACCCTCCATCTCTCCCACTCTCCCATGTCTCCCCCCCCCCCTCATGTCCCCGTGTCCCCCCCATCCCCATCCCCATCACCCCCCCCCCGACCCCCACCAGCCAGGTTTTCCATCATGGCGGGGCTGTGGTGGGGGGTGGGCGCCAGCCTGAGCATCTCCTCTCCGCGCCGCACGGTTGGGTGGTTGATGGCCTGGACGTAGAGGCCGTGCTCCTCCAGCAGCGCCTTGCTCAGCCTCACGTTGGCCTCCGCGTCGCCCACCTGCACCCCGACATCCGAAGGGACCCCCCACATCCAAAGGGAACACCGACATCCAAAGGGAATGCCCAAAAAATAAAAGTAACCCAAAAAACCACCATTAACGCCACAAAAAACTCAATGAACGCCCCTAAAAAAGCAAAATTAACTCAAAAAAACCCACAAAGAACCCCCAAAATCCAAAATGAACCCCAAAAAATAAAATTAACCCCCAAAAACACCATTAACGCCGCAAAAAATGCAATGAACGTCCCTAAAAAAGCAAAATTAACTCAAAAATCCCCAAAAGAACCCCCAAAATCCAAAAAGAACCCCAAAAAATAAAATTAACCCCCAAAAACACCATTAACGCCTCAAAAAACACAATGAACCCCACAAAAAACACAATGAACCCCACAAAAAAGCCAAAATTAACTCAAAAAACCCCCCAAAGAACCCCCAAAATTCAAAATGAACCCCAAAAAATAGAATTAACACAAAAATCCCCATTAATGCCACAAAAAACGCAATGAACACCCACAAAAAAGCAAAATTAACTCAAAAAAACCCCAAAAGAACCCCCAAAATCCAAAATGAACCCCAAAAAATAGAATTAACCTGAAAAAAAACTACAATGAACGCCACAAAAAACACAATGAACCCACCAAAACCAAAATTAACTCAAAAAACCCCCAAAAGAACCCCCAAAAATCCAAAATGAACCCCCAAAAAATAGAATTAACCCAAAAATCCACAATGAACACCCAAAAAAAGCAAAATTGACTCAAAAAAACCCACAAAGAACCTCAGGGAGGGGATTTTTCCGCAGGAAAGAGACTTTTTTCCCTCAGGGAGGGGATTTTTCCCTCAGAAAATAGATTTTTCCCCCAGGAAAGGGAATTTTTAACTCAAAGAGGAGATTTTTTTCCTCAAAGAGAAGATTTTTCCCTCAGGAATCATGTTTTTCCTTCAGGAAAGGGACTTTTTTACCTCAGGGAGGGGATTTTTCCCTCAGGAATTATATATTTCCCTCAGGAAAAGGACATTTTTACCTCAGGGAGGGGATTTTTCCCTCAGAAAGTAGATTTTTCCCTCAGGAAAGGGATTTTCCCTCAGGAAACAGAATTTTTTCCCTCAGGGAGGGGATTTTCCCTCAGGAAACAGAATTTTCCCTCAGGAAACAGAATTTTTTCCCTCATAGAGGGGAATTTTCCCTCAGGAATTCTATTTTTTCCTCAGGAAAGGGACTTTTTTCCCTCAGGGAGGGGATTTTTCCGTCAGGAAACAGAATTTTCCCTCGAGAAAGAGATTTTTTTCCCTCGGGGAGGGGATTTTCCCTCAGAAAAGAGATTTTTCCCTCAGGAAAGGGACTTTTTTTCCCTCAGAGAGGGGAATTTTCCCTCAGGAATTCTATTTTTCCTTCAGGAAAGGGACTTCTTTCCCTCGGGGAGGGGATTTTCCCTCAGGAAACAGGATTTTTTACCTCAGAGAGGGGATTTTTTACCTCAAGGAGGGGATTTTTCCCTCAGGAATTCTATTTTTCCTTCAGGAAAGAGACTTTTTTCCCTCAGAGAGGGAATTTTTTACTTCAGGGAGGGGATTTTTCCCTCAGGAAATAGATTTTTCCCTCAGGAAAGGGACATTTTTACGTCAGAGAGGGGATTTTTTATGTCAGAGAAGGGATTTTTTCCCTCAGAGAGGGGATTTTTTACCTCAGGAAATAGATTTTTCCTTCAGAGAGTGGATTTTTCCCTCAGGAAAGAGACTTTTTTACCTCAGAGAGGGGATTTTTTTCCCTCAGAGAGGGGATTTTTTTCCCTCAGAGAGGGGATTTTTCACCTCAGAGAGTGGATTTTTCCCTCAGGAAAGAGACTTTTTTACGTCAGAGAGGGGATTTTTTCCGTCAGGGAGGGGATTTTTTACCTCAGGAAATAGATTTTTCCCTCAGAGAGTGGATTTTTCCCTCCGGAAAGAGATTTTTATGTCAGAGAGGGAATTTTTCACCTCAGAGAGTGGATTTTTCCCTCAGGAAAGAGACTTTTTTACGTCAGAGAGGGAATTTTTTATGTCAGAGGGGATTTTTTATGTCAGAGAGGGGAATTTTCCTCAGGAAAGAGACTTTTTTACGTCAGAGAGGGGATTTTTTATGTCAGAGAGGGGAATTTTTAGGTCAGAGTGGGGATTTTTCCCTCAGGAAAGAGACTTTTTTACGTCAGAGAGGGGATTTTTTACGTCAGAGAGGGGATTTTTTCCCTCAGGGAGGGGATTTTTTACCTCAGGAAATAGATTTTTCCCTCAGAGAGGGGATTTTTCCCTCCGGAAAGAGATTTTTATGTCAGAGAGGGAATTTTTCACCTCAGAGAGTGGACTTTTCCCTCAGGAAAGAGACTTTTTTACGTCAGAGAGGGGATTTTTTATGTCAGAGAGGGGATTTTTTATGTCAGAGAGGGGATTTTTTATGTCAGAGAGGGGGTTTTTTCTCAGGAAAGAGACTTTTTTACGTCAAAGAGGGGATTTTTTATGTCAGAGAGGGAAATTTTCACTCAGGAAAGAGACTTTTTTACGTCAGAGAAGGGATTTTTTACGTCAGAGAGGGAATTTTTGCCCCCAGGGAGGGGATTTTTTCCCTCAGGAAATAGATTTTTCCCTCAGAGAGGGGATTTTTTCCCTCAGAGAGGGGATTTTTTCTCTCAGAGAGGGGATTTTTCCTCAGGAAAGAGACTTTTTTCCCTCAGAGAGGGGATTTTTCCCTCAGAGAGGGGTTTTTTCCCTCAGAGAGGGGATTTTTTACCTCAGGAAATAGATTTTTCCCTCAGAGAGTGGATTTTTCCCTCCGGAAAGAGATTTTTATGTCAGAGAGGGAATTTTTCACCTCAGAGAGTGGATTTTTCCCTCAGGAAAGAGACTTTTTTACGTCAGAGAGGGGATATTTTAGGTCAGAGTAGGGATTTTTCCTCAGGAAAGAGACTTTTTTACGTCAGAGAGGGGATTTTTTATGTCAGAGAGGGGGTTTTTTCTCTCAGAGAGGGGATTTTTCCTCAGGAAAGAGACTTTTTTACGTCAAAGAGGGGATTTTTTATGTCAGAGAGGGGAATTTTCCTCAGGAAAGAGACTTTTTTACGTCAGAGAGGGAATTTTTTATGTCAGAGAGGGGATTTTTTATGTCAGAGAGGGGATTTTTTAGGTCAGAGTGGGGATTTTTCCCTCAGGAAAGAGACTTTTTTACGTCAGAGAGGGGATTTTTTACGTCAGAGAGGGGATTTTTTACGTCAGAGAGGGGATTTTTTCCCTCAGGGAGGGGATTTTTTACCTCAGGAAATAGATTTTTCCCTCAGAGAGTGGATTTTTCCCTCCGGAAAGAGATTTTTATGTCAGAGAGGGAATTTTTCACCTCAGAGAGTGGATTTTTCCCTCAGGAAAGAGACTTTTTTAGGTCAGAGAGGGGATATTTTAGGTCAGAGTAGGGATTTTTCCTCAGGAAAGAGACTTTTTTACGTCAGAGAGGGGATTTTTTATGTCAGAGAGGGGGTTTTTTCTCTCAGAGAGGGGATTTTTCCTCAGGAAAGAGACTTTTTTACGTCAAAGAGGGGATTTTTTATGTCAGAGAGGGAAATTTTCACTCAGGAAAGAGACTTTTTTACGTCAGAGAGGGGATTTTTTACGTCAGAGAGGGGATTTTTTACGTCAGAGAGGGAATTTTTGCCCCCAGGGAGGGGATTTTTTCCCTCAGGAAATAGATTTTTCCCTCAGAGAGGGGATTTTTTCCCTCAGAGAGGGGATTTTTTCTCTCAGAGAGGGGATTTTTCCTCAGGAAAGAGACTTTTTTCCCTCAGAGAGGGGATTTTTCCCTCAGAGAGGGGTTTTTTCCCTCAGAGAGGGGATTTTTTACCTCAGGAAATAGATTTTTCCCTCAGAGAGGGGATTTTTCCCTCCGGAAAGAGATTTTTATGTCAGAGAGGGAATTTTTCACCTCAGAGAGTGGATTTTTCCCTCAGGAAAGAGACTTTTTTACGTCAGAGAGGGGATTTTTTATGTCAGAGAGGGGATTTTTTATGTCAGAGAGGGGATTTTTCCTCAGGAAAGAGACTTTTTTACGTCAAAGAGGGGATTTTTTATGTCAGAGAGGGGATTTTTCCTCAGGAAAGAGACTTTTTTACGTCAAAGAGGGGATTTTTTATGTCAGAGAGGGGAATTTTTCCTCAGGAAAGAGACTTTTTTACGTCAGAGAGGGGATTTTTTCTCTCAGAGAGGGGATTTTTCCCCAGGAAAGAGACTTTTTTCCCTCAGAGAGGGGATTTTTTACATCAGAGAAGGGATTTTTCACCTCACAGAGTGGATTTTTCCCTCAGGAAAGAGACTTTTTTACGTCAGAGAGGGGATTTTTTATGTCAGAGTGGGAATTTTTTATGTCAGAGAGGGGATTTTTTATGTCAGAGAGGGGATTTTTCCCTCAGGAAAGAGATTTTTTACATCAGAGAGGGGATTTTTTACGTCACAGTGGGAATTTTTTATGTCAGAGAGGGGATTTTTTATGTCAGAGAGGGGATTTTTCCTCAGGAAAGAGACTTTTTTACATCAAAGAGGGGATTTTTTATGTCAGAGAGGGGATTTTTTATGTCAGAGAGGGGATTTTTCCTCAGGAAAGAGACTTTTTTACGTCAAAGAGGGGATTTTTTATGTCAGAGAGGGGAATTTTCCTCAGGAAAGAGACTTTTTTACGTCAGAGAGGGAATTTTTTATGTCAGAGAGGGGAATTTTTCCTCAGGAAAGAGACTTTTTTACGTCAGAGAGGGGATTTTTTATGTCAGAGAGGGGATTTTTTATGTCAGAGAGGGGATTTTTCCTCAGGAAAGAGACTTTTTTACGTCAAAGAGGGGATTTTTTATGTCAGAGAGGGGAATTTTTCCTCAGGAAAGAGACTTTTTTACGTCAGAGAGGGGATTTTTTCTCTCAGAGAGGGGATTTTTCCCCAGGAAAGAGACTTTTTTCCCTCAGAGAGGGGATTTTTTACATCAGAGAAGGGATTTTTCACCTCACAGAGTGGATTTTTCCCTCAGGAAAGAGACTTTTTTACGTCAGAGAGGGGATTTTTTATGTCAGAGTGGGAATTTTTTATGTCAGAGAGGGGATTTTTTATGTCAGAGAGGGGATTTTTCCCTCAGGAAAGAGATTTTTTACATCAGAGAGGGGATTTTTTACGTCACAGTGGGAATTTTTTATGTCAGAGAGGGGATTTTTTATGTCAGAGAGGGGATTTTTCCTCAGGAAAGAGACTTTTTTACATCAAAGAGGGGATTTTTTATGTCAGAGAGGGGATTTTTTATGTCAGAGAGGGGATTTTTCCTCAGGAAAGAGACTTTTTTACGTCAAAGAGGGGATTTTTTATGTCAGAGAGGGGAATTTTCCTCAGGAAAGAGACTTTTTTACGTCAGAGAGGGAATTTTTTATGTCAGAGAGGGGAATTTTTCCTCAGGAAAGAGACTTTTTTACGTCAGAGAGGGGATTTTTTATGTCAGAGAGGGGATTTTTTATGTCAGAGAGGGGATTTTTCCTCAGGAAAGAGACTTTTTTACGTCAAAGAGGGGATTTTTTATGTCAGAGAGGGGAATTTTTCCTCAGGAAAGAGACTTTTTTACGTCAGAGAGGGGATTTTTTACGTCAGAGAGGGAATTTTTCACCTCGGGGAGTGTGTTTTCCCCTCAGGAATGACTCTCCCCCGGCCAGGTAAGGCCCCCGTTCAGTGACCCACCCTGGGTCACCTGGAGGGCACCCACCGTGAGCGGGACGATGTGGCTGGCGGAGGCGCGCACGGGCAGCCCGCGGTCGCGCAGCAGCAGGCGCAGGTGCTTGGCGTGGCGCTGGTGGGTTCGGCGCAGGACCCCCCCTTCGGGGCTCCCCAAAACCCGCAGCGAGGCCAAGGCCGCGGCCGCCACGGCCGGAGGGAGGGACGTGGTGAAGATGAAGCCGGGCCCGAAGGAGCGGACGACGTCGACCAAGGCGGCCGAACCGGCGATGTAACCCCCGACGGCGCCCACGGCTTTGCCTGCCTCGGGGTGAGGAGGGGGAGATGTGGACAGAGAGAGGTCAAGGGAACCCCAAAACCCGCAGGGACCCCCCGCAAATTGCCCCCCCCCCCCATCCTCCCCGCGTCCCCATAGTCACCTGGAACCCCTGGAGAAACTGGGTGACCCCCGTAGAACACCCCCCTGCACCCCCATAGATGCCCCTGCACCCCTATAGACCCTTATTGACACCCATAGACCCCCCTAAACCCCCATAGATGCCCCTGCACCCCTATAGACCCTTATAGACACCCATAGACCACCCATACCCCCATAGACCCTCCTGAACCCCCATAGATGCCCCTGCACCCCTATAGACCCTTATGGACACCCATAGACCCCCCTGTACCCCGATAGAACCCCCTGAACCCCCATAGATGCCCATGCACCCCTATAGACCCTTATGGACACCCATAGACCCTTATGGACACCCATAGACCCCCCTAAACACCCATAGATGCCCCTGCACCTCTATAGACCCTTATGGACACCCATAGACCCCCCGTACCCCGATAGAACCCCCTGAACCCCCATAGATGCCCATGCACCCCTATAGACCCTTATGGACACCCATAGACCCCCCATACCCTGATAGACCCCCCTGCACCCCCATAGATGCCCCTGAATCCCCATAGATGCCCCCGCACCCCTATAGACCCTTATGGACACCCATAGACCCTTATGGACACCCATAGACCCCCCTGCACCCCCGTAGACCCCCTGCACCCCTATAGAAGCCCCTGCACCCCTATGGAACCTTATGGACACCCATAGACCCTTATGGACACCCATAGACCCCCCTAAACCCCCATAGATGCCCCTGCACCCCTATAGACCCTTATGGACACCCATAGACCCCCCTGTACTCCCATAGACCCCCCTAAACCCCCATAGATGCCCCTGCATCCCTATAGACCCTTATGGACACCCATAGACCCTTATGGACACCCATAGACTCCCCTGCACCCCCATAGATGCCCCTGCACCCCTATAGACCCTTATGGACACCCATAGACCCCCCTAAACACCCATAGACCCCCCTGCACCCCCATAGATGCCCCCGCACCCCTATAGACCCTTATTGACACCCATAGACCCCCCCGTACCCCCATAGATCCCCTGCACCCCTGTAGACCCTTATGGACACCCATAGGCCACCCCGTACCCCCAAAGACCCCCCCTGGACCCCTATAGACCCCCAAATCCCCCTCAGTTGGAGCTTATGGGGGTGACATCACCCCAAAACCCCTCGATGCACCCCAAAACCCTTCAATACACCCCAAAATCCCCCCTCAGTGGCCACTTAGGGGTGAAGTCACCCCCAAACCCCTCGATGCACCCCAAAATCTCCCCTCATTGGCCACTTGGGGGTGAAGTCACCCCCAAACCCCTCGATGCACCCCAAAATCCCCCCTCAGTGGCCACTTGGGGGTGAAGTCACCCCCAAACCCCTCGATGCACCCCAAAATCCCCCCTCAGTGGCCACTTAGGGGGGTGAAGTCACCCCCAAACCCCCCGAATCCCAACAAAACAGGGATTTACGGGGTTCAGGTTCCCCAAATCCCCCCAAAACCCCCCCAAAGAGCTTCTCCCACCCCACGGGTGGTCCTAACCCCCCCTGCCCCCACCCCCCAGCCCCACCCCAAAACTTTTGGGGTGCTCACCCAAGGTGCCGGAGACGATGTCGACCTTGTGCATCACCCCGTCGCGCTCGGCGATGCCGGCGCCCCGCGCCCCGTACAGCCCCACGGCGTGGACCTCATCCACGAAGGTCAGCGCCCCGTGGGAGTGGGCGACGTCGCAGAGCTCCTCCAGGGGGGCGATGGAGCCTGTGGGGTACGGGGGGGGCCTTCAGTGGGGGGGGGGGGGGGTCCTCAGAGGGGTTTGGGGGCGTCTCGGGGAGGTTTGGGGGCGTCTCGGGGGGGTTTGGAGAACATCAGTGGGGTTTGGGGGGATGTCAGGAGGTTTTGGGGGGATCTCAGGGGGGGTTGGGGGGATCTCAGGGGGGTTTGAGGGCATCTCCCGAGGTTTTGGAGAACATCAGTGGGGTTTGGGGGGATCTCAGGAGGTTTTGGGGGGATCTCAGGGGGGTTTGGGGGGATCTCAGGGGGGTTTGGGGGGATCTCAGGGGGGTTTGAGGGCATCTCGGGAGGTTTTGGAGAACATCAGTGGGTTTTGGGGGGATCTGGGGGGGGTTTGAGGGCATCTCGGGAGGTTTTGGAGAACATCAATGGGGTTTGGAGGGATCTGGGGGGGGGTTGGGGGGATCTCAGGGGCTTTAGAAGAACCTCAACAAGTTTTGAGGGGATCTCAGGAGGTTTTGGGGGGATCTCAGGGGGGTTTGGGGGGAATCTCAGGGGGGTTTGAGGGCATCTCGGGAGGATTTGGAGAACATCAATGGGTTTTGGGGGGATCTCAGGAGGTTTTGGAGAACATCAACTGGTTTGGGGGGGGATCTCAGGGGGTTTTGAGGGCGTCTCGGGAGGTTTTGGAGAACATCAATGGGGTTTGGAGGGATCTGGGGGGGGGTTGGGGGGGATCTCAGGCGGTTTTGGAGAACATCAACAAGTTTTGGGGGGATCTCAGGAGGTTTTGGAGAACATCAGTGGGTTTTGGGGGGATCTCAGGAGGTTTTGGGGGGATCTCAGGGGGGTTTGAGGGCATCTCGGGAGGTTTTGGAGAACATCAATGGGTTTTGGGGGGATCTCAGGAGGTTTTGGAGAACATCAATGGGGTTTGGAGGGATCTGGGGGGGGGTTGAGGGGATCTCGGGAGGTTTTGGAGAACCACAACAGGTTTTGGGGGGATCTCAGGGGGTTTTGGGGGGATCTCAGGGGGGTTTGAGAGCATCTCGGGAGGTTTTGGAGAACATCAACGGGGTTTGGAGGGATCTGGGGGGGTGTTGGGGGGATCTCAGGGGGTTTTGGAGAACCTCAACAGGTTTTGGGGGGATCTCAGGAGGTTTTGGAGAACCTCAGCTGGTTTGGGGGGATCTCAGGGGGCTTTGGAGGGATCTCAGGGGGTTTTCGAGAATCTCAACTGGTTTTGTTGGGATCTCAGGAGGTTTTGGAGAACCTCAGCTGGTTTTGGGGGATCTCAGGGGGTTTTGGGGGGATCTCAGGGGGTTTTGGGGGATCTCAGGGGGCTTTGGGGGGATCTCAGGGGGGTTTGTTGGGATCTCAGGAGGTTTTGGAGAACCTCAGCTGGTTTTGGGGGAATCTCAGGGGGTTTTGGGGGGATCTCATGGGGCTTTGGGGGATCTCAGGGGCTTTTGGGAGGATCTCAGGGGGTTTTGGGGGATCTCAGGGGGTTTTGGGGGGATCTCAGGGGGCTTTGGGGGGGTCTCAGGGGGCTTTGGGGGGATCTCAACGGGTTTTGTTGGGATCTCAGGAGGTTTTGGAGAACCTCAGCTGGTTTGGGGGGATCTCAGGGGGTTTTGGGGGGATCTCATGGGGCTTTGGGGATCTCAGGGGCTTTTGGGAGGATCTCAGGGGGTTTTGGGGGATCTCAGGGGGCTTTGGGGGGATCTCAGGGGGGTTTGTTGGGATCTCAGGAGGTTTTGGAGAACCTCAGCTGGTTTTGGGGGAATCTCAGGGGGTTTTGGGGGGATCTCAGGGGGTTTTGGGGGGATCTCATGGGGCTTTGGGGGATCTCAGGGGCTTTTGGGAGGATCTCAGGGGTCTTTGGGGGATCTCAGAGGTCTTTGGGGGGATCTCAGGGGGCTTTGGGGGGGTCCCACCGACCGTCCATGGAGTGCACGGACTCGAAGGCGACGATCTTGGGGATCCCGGGGCGGCTTCGCGCCAGGAGCTGCTCCAGGTGTTGGGGGTCGTTGTGACGGAAGACGTGTTTGGGGACCCCGCTCCGCAGGATCCCCTGGATCATGGACGCGTGGTTCCCCTCGTCCGAGAAGACCTCGCACCCTGCGGGAGAAGAGGGGGTGACCCAGGTGTCCATCGACCCTTTGGGGGACCCCACCGGGGCTGATCCGGGGCGTCGGGAGGGCCTGAGGCACCCCGAGAGCTTCTGGGGGCATCTCAGGAGCTTTTGAGGAGCCCCAAGAGCTTTTGAGGGCATCTCAGGAGGTTCTGAGGGACCTGAAGTGGAACTTTTTGAGGGTTCCCATGAGGTTTTGGGGTTCCCATTAATTTTTTGGGGTTCCCATGAAGTTTTTGGGGGTTCCCGAGAGGTTTTCTGGGTCTCAGGAGGTTTTGAGGAACCTCAAGAGGAGTTTTTTGGGGGTTCCCATGAGGTTTTTGGGGTTCCCATGACCTTTTTTTTGGTTCTTCTGACCTTTTATGGATCCCAATGGGGTTTCTATGGGTTCCCAGGAGGTTTTTTGGGGTCTCAGGAGGTTTTGAGGAACATCAAGAGGAGTTTTTTTGGGCTTCCCATGAGGTTTTGGGGTTGCCATGAATTTTTTGGGGTTCCCAAGAGGTTTTTTGGGTTCCCAAGAGGTTTTGAGGAACCTCAAGAGGAGTTTTTTGGGGTTCCCATGAGGTTTTGGGGTTCCCATTAATTTTTTGGGGGGGTTCCCATGAGGTTTTTGGGGTTCCCAAGAGGTTTTTTTGGGGGTCTCAGGAGGTTTTGAGGAACCTCGAGGAGATTTTGGGGCTTCCCATGAGGTTTTTGGGGTTCCCACGACTTTTTTTTGGGTTCTTCTGACCTTTTACGGACCCCTATGTGGTTTTGGGGGGTTCCTATGACTTTTTATGGGTTCCCAAGAGGGTTTTTTGGGTTCCCAAGAGGTTTTTGGGGTTCCCAAGAGGTTTTTTGGGGTCTCAGGAGGTTTTGAGGAACATCAAGAGGAGTTTTTTGGGGCTTCCCATGAGGTTTTTGGGGTTCCCATGACCTTTTTTTTGGTTCTTCTGACCTTTTATGGATCCCGATGGGGTTTCTATGGGTTCCCAAGAGGTTTTTATGGGTTCCCAAGAGGTTTTTTGGGGTCCCCGAGGTGTTTTTTGGGGTCCCCCGGGTGCTGGGGCTCCTGTACCTGGTAGGACCCGTGCCAGGGTGGCCAGGGCGGTGTCGTTGGCGGCGTAGCAGGAGGAGAAGAGGATGGCTCGGGGCTGGCGGTGCAGCCGGGCCAGGGCCCTCTCCAGCGCCCCGTGGAGCGGAGAAGTCCCCCCGATATTCCGGGTCCCCCCGGAGCCCAAACCGTGGGCCTCCAGCGCCGCCCTGCGGGGCAACTGGGAGGTACTGGGAGGGCACTGGGAGGGACTGGGAGGGGCTTTGGGGTTCCCTAGGGGATTGGGGTCCCAGAGGATGTTGGGGTCTGGGGGAACTGGGGGGGACTGGGAGGGACTGGGGGCACTGGGAGGGACTGGGAGGGGCTTTGGGGTTCCCTAGGGGAGGGGTGGGGGGGATTTGGGGAGATTGGGGTCCCAGAGGATGTTGGGGTCTAGGGGAACTGGGGGAAACTGGGAGGGACTGGGAGGGGCTTTGGGGTTCCCTAGGGGAGGGGTGGGGGGGATTTGGGGGGATTGGGGTCCCAGAGGATGTTGGGGTCTGGGGGGAACTGGGGGGGACTGGGAGGGACTGGGGGCACTGGGAGGGACTGGGAGGGGCTTTGGGGTTCCCTAGGGGAGGGGTGGGGGGGGATTTGGGGGGATTGGGGTCCCAGAAGGTGTTGGGATCTGGGGGAAGTTGGAGGAACTGGGGGCACTGGGAGGGACTGGGAGGGGCTTTGGGGTTCCCTAGGGGATTGGGGTCCCAGAGGATGTTGGGGTCTGGGGGAACTGGGGGGGACTGGGAGGGACTGGGGCACTGGGAGGGACTGGGAGGGGCTTTGGGGTTCCCTAGGGGAGGGGTGGGGGGGATTTGGGGGGATTGGGGTCCCAGAGGATGTTGGGGTCTGGGGGAACTGGGGGGGACTGGGAGGGACTGGGGGCACTGGGAGGGACTGGGAGAGGCTTTGGGGTTCCCTAAGGGAGGGGAGGGGGGGGATTTGGGGGATTTGGGGGGATTGGGGTCCCAGAAGGTGTTGGGGTCTGGGGGAACTGGGGGAAACTGGGAGGGACTGGGGGCACTGGGAGGGACTGGGAGGGGCTTTGGGGTTCCCTAAGGGAGGGGAGGGGGGGGATTTGGGGGGATTGGGGGAGATTGGGGTCCCAGAGGATGTTGGGGTCTGGGGGAACTGGGGGGGACTGGGAGGGACTGGGGGCACTGGGAGGGACTGGGAGGGGCTTTGGGGTTCCCTAGGGGAGGGGTGGGGGGGATTTGGGGGGATTGGGGTCCCAGAAGGTGTTGGGATCTGGGGAAGTTGGAGGAACTGGGGGCACTGGGAGGGACTGGGAGGGGCTTTGGGGTTCCCTAGGGTCGGGGAGGGGGGGGATTTGGGGGGATTGGGGGAGATTGGGGTCCCAGAGGATGTTTGGGGTCTGGGGGAACTGGGGAAACTGGGAGGGACTGGGAGGGGCTTTGGGGTTCCCTAGGGGATTGGGGTCCCAGAGGATGTTGGGGTCTGGGGAACTGGGGGGGACTGGGAGGGACTGGGGGCACTGGGAGGGACTGGGAGGGACTGGGAGGGCTTTGGGGTTCCCAAGGGGAGGGGAGGGGGGATTTGGGGGGATTGGGGTCCCAGAAGGTGTTGGGGTCTGGGGGAAGTGGAGGAACTGGGGGCACTGGGTGGGACTGGGAGGGGCTTTGGGGTTCCTAGGGCGGGGAGGGGGGGGATTTGGGGGATTGGGGGAGATTGGGGTCCCAGAGCATGTTGGGGTCTGGGGGAACTGGGGGAAACTGGGAGGGACTGGGAGGGGCTTTGGGTTCCCTAGGGGATTTGGTCCCAGAGGATGTTGGGGTCTGGGGGAACTGGGGGAAACTGGGAGGGACTGGGAGGGGCTTTGGGGTTCCTAGGGATTTGGGTCCCAGAGGATGTTGGGGTCTGGGGGAACTGGGGGGACTGGAGGGACTGGGGGCACTGGGAGGGACTGGGAGGGACTGGGAGGGGCTTTGGGGTTCCCTAGGGGAGGGGGTAAATTTGGGGGGATTGGGGGGATTGGGGTCCCAGAAGGTGTTGGGGTCCGGGGAACTGGGAGGAACTGGGGGCACTGGGAAGGGTGGATTTTTGGGTGTTTTGGGGTGGTTTTGGGGTGTTTTGGGTGGTTTTGGGTGTTTTAGGGTGTTTCAGAGTGGTTTTGGGGTATTTGGTGTGGTTTCGGTCTGGTTTTGGGGTGTTTGTGTGGTTTTGGGTGTTTCGGGGTGTTTCAGGGTGGTTTTGGGGTGGTTTTGGGGTATTTCGGGGTGTTCAGGGTGGTTTTGGGGTGGTTTTGGGGTGGTTTTGGGTGTTTCAGGGTGGTTTTGGGGTGTTTTCGGGGTGTTTCAGGGTGGTTTTGGGGTGGTTTTGGGGTGGTTTTGGGGTGTTTCGGGGTATTTCGGGGTGTTTCGGGTGGTTTTGGGTGGTTTTGGGGTGGTTTTGGATGTTTCAGGGTGGTTTCGGGGTGGTTTTGGGGTGGTTTTGGGGTGGTTTTGGTGTTTCAGGGTGGTTTTGGGGTGTTTCGGGGTGTTTCAGGGTGGTTTTGGGTGGTTTTTGGGTGTTTCGGGGTGTTTCGGGGTGTTTCAGGGTGGTTTTTGAGGTGGTTTTGGGGTGGTTTTGGGGTGGTTTTGGGGTGTTTCGTGTGTTTCAGGGTGGTTTTGGGGTGGTTTTGGGGTGTTTCGGGGTATTTCGGGGTGTTTCGGGGTGGTTTGGGTGGTTTTGGGTGTTTCGGGGTGTTTTGGGGTGTTTCAGGGTGGTTTTGGGGTGGTTTTGGGGTGGTTTTGGGTGTTTCAGGGTGGTTTCGGGGTGGTTTTGGGGTGGTTTTGGGGTGTTTCGTGTGTTTCAGGGTGGTTTTGGGGTGTTTCGGGGTGTTTCAGGTGGTTTTGAGGTGGTTTTGGGTGGTTTTGGGGTGTTTCGGTGTGGTTTCAGGCTGGTTTCGGGTGATTTCGGGGTGTTTCGGGCCGGTTTCGGGGTGATCTCTCTTCCGGGGTGCCCACCTGGCGCGCCGATGACTTGGGGTGTCGGCTCATTCCCAGGTAGTCGTTGGAGCACCAGAGCTGGAGGAGGGGTCGTGGGGACCCCCCCGCCGTGGCCATGGGGGGCGCGTCCGCCCGGCGCCCCACGGCCGTGAACACCCGGTAGGTGTGGGAGCGCCGCAGCCCCGCCAGGCGCCCCCGAACACCGCCTCGTACGGGAAGGCGTCCTCTGGGGGGGGGGGGGGGGGGGGAAGATGGTCGGGGTGGGGGGGCGCCCCAAAACCTACAGGACACCCCCAAACTCCCCCCCACCTTCCTGACCCCATGTACGGTCCCTATACCTCTGTAAGGTCCCTATAGCCTCCTATAAGGCCCCTAAACCACCCTAAACCACCCTACAAGGCCCCTAAACGACCCAATAGGGCCCCTATACACCCCTGCACCCCCTATACGGTCACTATGTCCCCCTATATGGCCCCCATACCCCCTATATGGCCCCTATACCCCCCTATATGGCCCCCATACCCCCCTATATGGCCCCTATACCCCCTATATGGACCCCATACCCCCTATGAGGCCCCTATAACCCCCTATATGGCCCCCATACCCCCCTATATGGCTCCTACACCCCCTATATGTACCCCATACCTCCCTGTATGGCCACCAAACCCCCCTATAGGTCCCACATACCCCCCTATATGGCCCCTATACCCCCATATGGCCCCTATAACCACCTATATGGCCCCCATACCCCCACATATGGCCCCGATAACCCCCTGTAGAGCCCCATACCCCCTATATGGCCCCCATACACCCCTATATGGCCCCCACACCCCCCATATGGCCCGATAACACCCTATATGGCCTCTATAACCCCTTATATGGCCCCTATAACCCCCTATATAGCCCCTATAAACCCCCTATTTAGCCCCTATACTCCCTATATGGCCCCCATACCTCCCCATTTAGCCCCTATACCCCCTATATGGGCCCTATAACC
>JAUMJL010002304.1:0-39218 GCA_033558185.1 Dromococcyx pavoninus | reverse complement strand
GGACACTGGGAGTTTCTGGGGCTCTTGAGGGGACACGGAGTGGTGGGTGCTGGGTCTGGGTGTGCTGAGGGTTCTGGGTCTGGGGGTACTGGGTCTGGGGGGTGCTGTGCAGTGGGTGCCGGGTCAGTGGATGCTGGGACAATGGGTGTTGAGGGTGCTTGGTCTGGAGGTGTTGTGAAATTGGTGCTGTGTCCAGGGTTGCTGTGCCCGGGGATGCCGGGGCAGTGGGTGCTGTGCAATGGGTGCTGGGTCTGGAGGTGCTGTGGTGCTGGGTGCCGGGTCTGGGGTGTGCTGAGAGATACCATGCCTGGGGGTGCCGGGTCAGAGGTGCTGGGGGTGCTGTGTCGGGGGCGTGCCTGGGCAGTGGGTGCCAGGCCCAGGGGTGCTGTGGAATGGGTGCTGGGTCTGGGGGTGCTGTGCAATGGGTGTGGGGGACAGTGGGTGCTATGCCTGGGGGTACCGGGTCAGGGGCACTGAGGGTGCCGGGTCAGGGGTGGCCGGGTCGGGGGACACTGAGGGTGCCGTGCCTGGGGGTGCCAGATCTGAGGGTGCCGAGTCTGGGGGTGCCAGATCAGGGGGCGCTGAGGGTGCTGGGTCAGGGGTGCTGAGGGTGCTGTGCGTGCAGGATGACGCAGGCGTGCCACCGCAAGTGCGTGCCCCCCCACTACAAGGAGGCGGAGCTGTCAAAGGGCGAGAGCGTGTGCCTGGACCGCTGCGTGGCCAAGTACCTGGAGGTGCACGAGCGAATGGGCAAGAAGCTGACGGAGCTCTCGCTGCAGGGACGAGGAGCTGCTCAAGCGTGTCCAGCAGAGCTCAGGCACCGCATGAGACCCCCGTGACTCCACCCCCCCCCCCCCCCAAAAAATAAACGAGACCCTCTGGGCTGGCTGCATGGCTTCCCTCGCCCCCAAACCCCTGTGGGTATGGGGGTGTGCTGGGAGTGGGAGTCCCGTGTCGTCCCATCTGGCCATTCTTGGCTGCCACGCACCATGTCCTTGTGGGGGGCACCCCAGGGTCCTCCCCCCAGACCGGGCCCAGCCCATGTAATCCCAGGATTATGCCGAGCCGGCCTGAGTCCATGTAATCTCAATCCCTTGCAGGGTGGGGACGGGGCTCAGACCTCCCTGTCTGCGGCTGGGGGGCACCAAGGGGGGACCCAGCATGTGGACACAGCCCTGGAGCCACCAGAGAAGGAGGGGTCATGTGGGGACAGTGGGCAGGACAGGGACATCCACATGGGGACACAGGGACACACAGATAGGGACACAAGAGTGTCCTAAGACACCCATCCCTGGCTGGGGACACCATAGGGACACCCTGAGGCCCCCAGTCCCAGTTGGGGACACACCGAACAGGGACACTCTGGGGACAACCTGAGACACCCAGCCCTGACTGGGGACACATGGACAGGGCCACCCCAGTGACCTCCCCCACCCAGGGACAGCGGGGCCACAAGAGCTAGGACAGCCCGGGGACGCCCACGACAGGGACAGGGACCACACAGGGACATCCTGGGGATACTGGGGAGGGACAATGGGGACACACGTGACCACGCGTCCACAGAGGCAGTCGGAGGTACAAGGAACACCAGTGCAGGGATCCCTGACCCAGGTGAAGGATATCTGTTGAGGGATTCCATGGGTGTCCAGAGGGACCCAGGCCATGGATGGGCAGCATCCGTCTGTCTCTCCACCCCTGCAACGCCCAGTTACCCTCCTGCAAGGGGTGGTCCGTGCATCCATCCACCCACTCATCCATCCATCCACTCATCCCTCCCTCCCTGCATGCCTAGTTGCCCTCCTGTAAGGGATGGACTGTCTGTTCTTGCACACCCAGCTGCCCTCTTGCGAGGGGTGGTCTGTCTGTCCATCCCCTGTCCATCCATCCACACCCCGTCTATCTGTCTGTCCATCCCTGCACTCCTGGCTGCACTCCAGTGAGCCCATCAATTTTTCAGGAGCTGCAGGCATTGACCTGGAAATGCAGAGCCCCCCCCACCCATCGCAGCAGCCGGGCCCCCATTTTTCCCAAAATAAGACCATTTTTAATAAATAATCTCCCACCTCATGCTTCCTTTTGGGGGTTTCTCCTGCTTGGGACAAGGGGACCCCTTGCCACCCCCCACAGTTCTCCCCTCCCCCCCCCAGCCATGAGGGGGGCTCAGAGCTGGGGCAGGAGCAGAGCCAGGAGGGGCAGGAGGTTGGGGGGCTGGTGGGTGGCAGCGGCGACCGGGGGGGCGCAGGGGGCCCTGGGACAGCGGGGGTCGCCGGGGGGTCCCCGTGAGTCACGGGATGGTGGGGGTGGCCGGGACTGGGGGGCCGCGCAGGTCGTGGGGAGGCAGCTCATCGCGGTAGAAGGCGGAGGGGGGCGCAGCCGGCAGCGCACCGGGGCGGCCGAGCGCACGCCCGGGGGTACCCATTACCGCCACCCCAACGCCACCATTGCCAATGGCGTTGACATCGCCATCGCCAATGCCATTGCTGTCTTCATCGCCACCCGCCATCACTGTCGTCGGGGCAGGTGTCAAAATCGCGAGGACGCAGGTGGCGCAGGTCAGCACCTCGGCGCTGCGGGGGGCTGGCGCAGGGCACAGGGGAGCTGGAGACACGCGTGCGCCGGAACCAAGCCCAGAGCGGGCGCGCACGGCAGTCGCAGGCCCAGGGGTTGGCGTTGAGGCGCAGGAACTGCAGGGCGGGCAGGGCGGCCAGGGGGTCCCCCGGCAGCGCCACCAGGCTGTTGTTGAACAGGTAGAGAATGGTGAGGCGCATCAGCCCGCGGAAGGCGCGACGGTGGATGGCCACCAGCCGGTTGGCGTGCAGCAGCAGGCGGTCCAGGCTGGGCAGCCCACGGAAAACGCCCTCTGACAGCACCCGCACGCGGTTGCCATGCAGAAAGAGGTGGCTCAGGTTGGCCAGGTCGGCGAAGAGGTCGTCCTGTGGCGGGAGAGGGGGTGGCATGGTGGGTATAGAGGAGAGGGTTGTGTGTATCGCCAAGAGAACCCTCCCATGTCTCTACCCTGCTGGTGGCACCTGTGGCACTGTCCCATTGCCACCACCCTTCTGCCCCTGCCCCATTGATGCCATCCCATCAGCCTTTTCCCATGTCCTTGGACTATGGGCATCACCTGTCACCCTTCCAGGTGTCCCTGCTTCATGAGCATCATCCATCACCCTTCCAAGTGTTCCTGGTCCATGAACGCCACTCATCATCCTTCCCTGTGTCCCTGTTCCAACACCTTGTGCCATGTGTATCACCAAGAGCTCCCTCCCATGTCCCTACCCTGCTGGTGTCACCTATGACACTGTTCCATGGCCATCACTCTTATCTATGTCCCTGCTCCATTGGTGTCACCCATCATCCTTCATCCCTGCTCCATGGGCACCACTCACCACCCTTCCCAGGTCCCTACTCCACCGTTGCCACCTGTCAACCCACCCCATGGTTCTCCCACTGAGCCTGGTCCCACGCCCTGAAGACATCAACCACCACCTGTCCTCAAGCATCTCCCCCATGGGCATTACCCCCCACCCCACGTCTGGGCCGGGGCAGGTGCCATGGCGGACCTGGAGGTAGAGCAGCCCATTCTCCTGCAGGTAGAGGTACTGGAGGCTATGGAGGCCGCGGAAGATGCCGCTAGGCAGGCTGGCCAGCTGGCACCTGTAGAGGTGCAGGGCCTGGAGGCGCCGGAGGCCGTGGAAGGTGTCGGGTGCCAGGACGCGCAAATGCGGGTTGTCACCCAGGTCGAGCTCCTCCAGGGCGGGCAGGTGGCGGAAGGTGCCCGGCTGGATGGAGGAGATGTTGTTGGAGTAGAGCCAGAGGGTGACGGTGCTGGGCCCGAAGGTGCCCGCCCGTAGCGCCCCGATGACGTTGTTCTGCAGGAAGAGGCGGCGGGCGCTGGGCGGGAGCCCCGTGGGCACTGAGGAGAAGTTGTTGGCCTGGCAGCTGACGGTGGGCGGCGAGATGTAGCAGGTACAGAGCGCGGGGCAGGCGAGCGCCCCGCTGGGCACCCACACCAGCGCCACCAGCAGCAGGGCCGCCAGGCGCCCGCCTGCGAGCACAGCGGGGTGTCAGCGCGGGGCGTCAGCTAGGATGGCGTCCCGACACAGCCCCACATGCCCCGCATGGCCCTCCCGCTCAGCACCATGCACACCTACCAGGCTACGGTGTCCAGGAGCCCCCCAGGCCATGCCCACCCCACAGGGCCATGGTGCCCAGGAACATGCTCATCTCACCAGGCTGTGCCCATCTTACAGGGCCATGGTGCCCAGGAATGACTCCCGACCATGCCCACATCCTACAAGGCCATGCCAACCACAGCCATGCCCATCCCATGTGTCCAGGAACCATTCAAGACCATGCCCACCCCACATGGTCTTGCCCATCCTACATGGCCATAGCCCCCTAGGAACCCCCCCAGGACCACCTTACATAGCCAAGGTGCCCAGGAGCCCCCCAGGACCATCCTACATGGCCATGCCCACCCTACGTAGCCATGGTGCTCAGGAGGCCCCCAGGACCATGCCCACCCCACCTGGACATAGTGCCTAGGAGCCACTTAGGATCATGCCCAGCCCACCAGGCCACGTCCATCCTACATGGCCATGGCCCCCTAGGAACCCCCCCAGGACCACCCTACATGGCCATGATGTCCAGAAGCCCCCCAGGACCATGCCCACCCCGAAAGGCCATGCCAACCATGGCCTTGCCCATCCTATGTGACCATGATGCCCAGGAACCACTTAGAGTCATGCCCAACCCATCAGGCCATGCCCATCCTACATGGCCATGGCCCCCTAGGAGCACCCCCAGGACCATTCTACACGGCCATGCCCACCCCACATGGCCATGGCGCCCAGGAGCCCCCAGGGCCATGCCCATCTCATCAGGCCGTGCCCAACCCACGTGGCCGTTGTGCCCCAGCAGCCACTGACAACCATGCCCGTCCCCCAGGGCCATGGTGCCCAGAGCCCCCCAGGACCATTCCCACCCCAGAGGTCTGGGCACCTCCAGGAGCCCCCCAGGCCCACATCAATCCCGCAGTGATGTGCTCCCCAAAGACCCCCTTGGGAGCACGCTGCCCCATGGCACTGTGCCCACCCCACGGGGCTGTGCTCCTCTGGGACCCCCAGGAGGCTGCCCCTATGGGACCATGGACGCCCAGGACCTCCAAGAGGCTGCACTTGCCCCTCTGGGACCCCCAGGGCTGTGAGTGCTCCTCTGGGACCCTTAGGGCTCTGACTCCACCCAGGAACCCCCCAAAAGACTGTGCTAACCCCTGTGGAATTCATAGAGCTGTGCTCTCCTGGGACCTCCTGGGCTGTGAGTGCCCCCATGGTCCCCTGGGAACCCCCCAAGAGGTTGCGCCCACCCCTGTAGGACCCCCAGGTCTGTGACTGCCCCCACGGTCCCTCAGGACCCATCCCTCCACATATCCCCCAGCCCACGACCCCCTTCCCCCCCCCCCATTTATCCACTCACCCCTAGGACACCCCCGTCTCCCTTCTCCCTATAAACCCCCCCTTGGGGCGTCTCCACGTGCACTCCCTTCGCTGCCACGTGCGGGGAGGGGCACGCGTGGGCGCGGGGCTGACGCTTTCGCTGCCGCCGCTTTCCCACCCCCCCCACCCCCCCCTCCACCGTGTCCAACCCCCCCCTCCATCCTTCCAACCCCCCCCATCCTCCATCCTCCTCCTCCCCAAGCGGCTGCAACCCGAGAGCTTCATCCATAATTCAATCCCGGCCGTCTGGCCCCACGCCCGGGGATGCGTGAATGCTGCGGGGGGTGGGGAGGGGGGGGCGCTGTGGACCACCCCCAATGCACCGGTAGGTGCATTGGGGGGTGGGTCCACAGCAACCCCTTCCTCCCCCAGCATTTCCCCCCTCGCACACCCACCCACGGAGGCGTCCGGCGCAGATGCTCAGCGCACCGCCCCCCTCCACTCCAACCCCCCCCATAATTCCCCCCGCCCCCCCCGTGCCGGCGTGCACCCCCCACCCGCGTCCCATCTGTCACTCCCCCTCGCCGCGGGCTGACTCAGTTTGGGAGCTGAAGTCACCCATTCCTGGGCATTTTTAACCGCCCCCCTCCCCAATTAACCACCCCCCCCCCATCCTGATGCCCCAGTACCCCCTCCTCCCTCCCAAACATCGAGACCACATGTAGGGGGACCCACGCGCCGTTTGCACCCCATTCCGATGCCCAAGAGATCCCCGGTGCCACTCCAGGACCCCCCCCAACCCCAGGATGGGGTTCCTAAGGTGGCGTTGCAGACCCCTGTGGATCGGGAGTGCCCATAAGGCTGGGGTCGTGGGGTGGTGGCACTGGGGTCCCTCGTGGGTCACAGAGCACCCCCACATAGGGATGGGGTGGCTTCGGGGATCCCCCGTGGATCATGGGGTGGGGTGGGAGTCGTGGGACTGTCGGCACTGGGGACCCCAGTGAGTCGTGAGGTGACCCTATACCGGGGTGCATGTCGTGGAGGGGTGGCATCAGGGAAACCCCTGGGTCGTTTCGTGCCTCCACGCTGGGGTGGGGGTCGTGGGGTGGTGGCTTCTGGGACCTCCACGCAGGGTTATGCACCCCAGTGCCGCACCGGGGGGATGTTGGGGGTCACTCGCATTTCAGGGTGGGGTGGCATCTCGTCCCCACATACATCACAGGGCACCTCCAAGCAGGGCTGGGGGGCGTGGGGTGGTGGCACTGGGGAGCCCCGTGGGTCGTGACACCGGGCTATGCACCCCAACACCGGACTATGCACCCCAGTGATACAAAGGGAGGGTCACTATGCACCCCTAGCCCTGCGGTGGGCATCGTAGGGTGGCACCGTGATCCCCCCGTGGGCACCTCGGGGTGCGACGAGGCTGCATCCTCACCCCCTGGGCTGGGGGTCGTGGAGGGTGGCACCGAGCTCCCGTAGTTAGCGGGGATCCCCACACGGGGTACTGCACCTCATGGGTCGGGGGGGCCCCAATGCCAGGCGGGGCACCCGCACCCCGTATTTTGCACCCCAAGGGTCACGGGGACCCCCACGCCGGGTTCTGCACCCGAGGGTCCCTGGGACCCCCTCGCCGGGCTGGGGCGGGGCGGGGGAGAAGGCACGGGGCACACATTGGTTGCGGGGACCCCCGCATCGGCCCGGGGGTGGGGGGCACTGGGCACTCGTGAGGCACCTGCAGTCCTGGTTCTGCACCCCAGGGGTGGCAGAGAAGCACACGCAGGGTTAGGGGTGCACCAGGCGGTCGCGGGACACCCGCACTCCGGGTTCTGCAGCCCAGCGTGGCGCCGGGCACCCCACGCACCCCGGGGCACCCCGCCCCGTGCCCGTGCCTTTAGGGGTGCCCCCCCGTGTTCGCCCGTCCCCTGTGCGTCCCCCCACGCGTGTCCCCTCCGCGCGTACCTGGGGGCAGGTCCCGAGCCGTGGGGCGCATGGCGGGGCCGCTCAGGCGCTGCCCGCACTCGGGGGGCTCATGGCCGGTGCCGGGGGGCTGCTCGCCCCCGTGCCCCACCCCGCCGGGAGCCACCGCGGGGCATGGCACGGGTGGGCTCGGCGCTACCCGCGGCTCCGGTGGGCTCAGCCCTGCCCCGCGCCGCGCCTTATCCCGGGGCGGCCCTGCTCCGCCCCCCCCCGGACCCCCCCCCCCGCCGTTTAACCCCTCCCGCGCCGGCCCGGCCCGCCCCACGCGGAACACGCGGAGGAGGGGGGAGAAAGAGAGTAGATGCGGGTGTCCACGGGGACCCACACTGAGGATCGGGGGTACGGTGGGGATGCCCCCGCTAGGGAAGTGAATGTGTGTTAATGGGTGCCCCTAATCGGGATGCCGCGGGTGGGGAGGAGTGGGGAGTGACCCCATTGGGGACCGGAGGGGGGTGGGTGTGGTACCTGGGGTGCGATGGGGGGTGCCTCTACTCGGGAAGCGGAAGTGGGGGGTGAGTGCCCACAAGGGAGGCGCTGGGGGACCCACAGCAGGGACCTCCGCTAGGGATGGGGCGGTGGGGGGATGTGTGTGTGTGTCCCCATTCGGAACACGAGGGGTGAGCGTGGGTGCCCCCACTAGGGACGAGGCGGGGCTGGAAGCCCACGGGGGAGGCTCTGCGGGACCCCCAGTAGGACCCCAATGGGGATGAAGGGGATCAGTGAGAGGGTGCCCGCAGTGTGAGTGCGGGGGATGTGAGTGCTCCCACTGGGAACGCGGAGGATCAGTGGGTGCCCCCACTGGTGACTCGGGATGCCGTGGGGAGCTGTGAGCACAGACATGTGGGGGTCTCTGTGCCTCCCTCCCTTCCGGGACACTGTTGGTGTTCCCACGTGTGGGCGCTGCGGGGTGGGGGTTCTGGGGTCAAGGGTGAGGGGGTCATGGAGGGGGTAGGTGCCCTCAGTGGGGACAGGGGATCGGTGGGTGCTTCCACGGGGGACTCAGGGTGGCAGGGAGGGGGCTGTGAATGCAGGACACGCTGTGGGGGTGGTGTCTCCATCCCCCTCATGGGCCCGGGACCTCGTTGGTCTTCCTGCGGGGCAGGGGACCTGGGGCCGCAGGGGTGGGACCGGGGTGTGAGTCGCGGCTCTTGCCCCACGCCCACGCGTGCCCGCGGCACTGTCCACGGTGCTGAATACGCGCTGTCCACCGTGATGAACCGGCGCTGTCCACGGTGCTGAGCGCCCCACGCCCACCCGCGACATTACCCAACTGCCCCACACGTGGGGTTTGGGGTAGGAGCACCCCGCGTGGGGTCCCACGTGGAGAGGAGGGGGCACGCGTGTCCACACCAGGCTGCGGCGGCACAAGCTGGCACCGGCACCGTGTTTGCGGCAGCGTCTCCGGCGCGGCTCCCGGCGAGCGAAATACCACAAGCTGGCGCGGCAGGCGCGGCGGGCACGCGTGGGACGGGGCGTGGGCGGTGCGGGGCTGAGTCAGGGGCCGCCATCCGCTCCCCGCCCCACTGGAGCCCCCCGCTTCCCCGGTGCAGGCCCACGGCCAGGGCAGTCTAGCCAGGATGGGGGCTCGGCACAGGGAGGGGGCCGCAGCGGGGATGGACCCACCAGTGGGGGCTGTGCCCACCCGTCTGGGGGTTCGGGGGGGGGGGCAGAGGGATCTGGTGGCATTGGTCAGGCCAACAGTGAGAAGAGACAGGTGGTGTAGGACGTGAAGGGATGGGTGGAAGGATGGATGGGTGGAGAACAGCTGGAGAGGAGGACGGGCAGACAGACAGATGGGTGATGGACATTGGAGAGTGGAGAGAAGGATGGATGGACAGACAAGTGGAGGACAGCTGGAGAGGGGGATGGATATGCAGACAGGTGGGCGGAGGACATTGGAGAGTGGAGAGGATGGATGGATGGATGGATGGATGGAGGACAGCTGGAAAGAAGAATGGGTGGATGGACGGATGGACAGATGGAGGACACTGTAGAGGAAGATGGATGTATGACCAGATGGGTGGACACTGGAGAGAAAGGTGGATGGATGGATGGATGGAGGACAGGTGGTGAGGAGGATGGACAGACAGATGGGTGGAGAACAGCTGGAGAGGAGGATAGATGGATGAATGAGTGGAGAACATCTGGAAAGAAGGATGGAGGGGTGGAGGACACTGTAGAGGAGGATGGATGCATGGACAGATGGGTAGAGAACAGCTGGAGAGGAGGATGGGTGGATTGCTGCTGGACAGGAAGATGGGTGACAGATGGATGGGTGACGGGTAGATGGATGGGTGATGGACAGACAGATGGATCATGGACAGATGGATGATGGTGGAGAGGCAGATGGGTGGCTGCAAGTGCTGATAGATGGATGGATGGATGGATGGATGGATGGATGGATGGATGGATGGACGGACGAGAGGGCAGGTGGGGCGGTGGGAGGATGGACAGACAGACAGATGGACGGAGGAACACAGTGACAGGTGCCAAGGAGAGAGGATGGGAGGGGCAGGGGTGCCCACAGGGTGGGGGCAGGGGACATGGGGCCAGGCAGGCGCTGGACGGGTGCCAAGGATGGGCAGGTGAAAACAGGCCCGAGGCAGGGACGGTAGCAGACGAGAGCGGGCAGAGCCACCACCTGCCTGTCACAGTGCTGGGGGGCGGGACACGGAGCCTGGGTGAGGGAGTACACTGGTGGCCCAAGGGTGACCAAAAGGTGGCCCAGGAGTGGTCCAAGTGTGGCTCAAGGTTAGCCCAAGGTTGACAGAAGGGTGGCCCAAGGTTGATGCCAGGGTGATCAGAGGGTGGCCTAAGGATTGCCCAAGGGTGACCCAAGGGTGGCCCAAGAATGACACAAGGGTGGCCCAAGGATGATTCCGGTGGTGGCCTTGGCTGGTGAACACCTCAGGGACACAAGGTAAGAGGGAACACACCTGGAGATGACTTGGGGGGGAGGCAGGACAGGGCAGCTCAGGGGGCACAGGTGTACAGAGGGGGACACCAAGGGGCTTGGGGACAGTGGTGGGGGTCAGTGCACCCCCGGGTGGTGCCGGGTCACAGGAAGGGGTGGCAGGGGGTGATGCACCCAAGGGGGGCACAAGGGGGCATCGACGGGGAGGGGACGGGCACAAGGATGACACGGGGGGACACAGAGGGACATGAGGGGCACCGCGGGGCACTGGGGGGTTCGGGGAAGACATGGAGGGCACGGCAGGGGGGCTCGGGGCCGGTGGTGGCAATGCCCTCCAGATACCCCCGGCGTGGTGCCGCGGGGCGGGGCCTCTGCCGGGACAGTCCCTCCCGGGGTGGCTTCCCCCAACTGGTGCCCCCCGTGTCCGCCCCCCATGACCCCCCAAGAGCCGCTCGGGGGGCGGGACCGCTCCGCCCCTCCCCCCTCCCCCTGCCCCGCCCGCCGGGAGGGGCGGGAGATCCGGGGTGGGGGGCGGGGGGCATCGGGAGGGGCGGGGGCACCGGGAGCTCGGAGAGCACCGGGAGCCGCTCCCGTCCCCGCCCTCTCCCGGGCCGCGGGTGAGCAGAGCTGGGAGCCGGGGGGCCGGCGGGGGCGGCGGCGGCAGCGAATGGGGGGGCTGGGAATGAGGGGGGCATCTGTGGGTGCTGGGGGCCATGTGGCCGTGAGCTGTGGGGCCAGGGGCTCGGGGTGGGGCTGTGGGGACCGTGGGGGGCTCTGTTGGCCTGGGCGCTGTGGGGACCAGAGCTGGGGGACAGGGTGGGTGATTGCGGAGGCCATGGAGCTGGAGGGGGGACGCTGGTTGGGGTTGTGAGCTGGGGCGCTGTGGGGCTGGGGGCCGTGAGCTGTGGGGCTGTGGGGGCTGTGAGACCCAGAGCTGGGGTCCCGTGGGGCGGCTGTGGGGCTGGGGGCCATGTGGCCAGGAGCTAGGGGGTTGTGCAGATGCTGCGGGGACGTGAGCCGGGGGGCTGGGGGGTACCATGGGGCTGGAGGGGAGGTCGGGGCTGGGGGCCGTGGGGCTATAAGCTGAGGTGGCTGTGCTGCGGGTGCAGTGGGAGGGTCAGGGCAGTGTTGGAGGCACTGAGGGTTGGGGGGCTGTGCAGACACCATGGGGCTGTGGGGCTGCGGGACAAGTGGGCATGAGCTGTGGGGCTGTGGGCAAGGGACAGTGAGCTGTGGGGCTGATGGGGCTGCGGACCCCTGAGCTGGGAGGCTGTGCAGATACTGTAGGGCTGGTGGGGACCGTTGAGCTGTGGGGCTGGGGTATGCTGTGGGACCCTGAGCTGTGGGGCTGGGGGCTGTGTGGGCACAGTGGGGGAGTTGGGCACTGTTGAGGGGAGCATGGCAGCCCCCGCTGTGGGTCAGAGTTCTGCCTGGGGGACACCCCTGCCCACCTGCTCCTCCCCCTGTGCCCCACATGTCCCCCCCATCCCTTGTGCCCCACACCACCCTCCTCCCCCTGAGGCCTTATGGGGTCCCCTGGTGCCCCCGTGATGTGGGTCAGGCTGTGGGCCCTGGCCCTGCCCCTGCTGTGCCCCACACCTGCCCGCCCCACAGGGACACGTGTGCCCCCCCTGCCCCACGTGTTCCCCCACAACACGTGCACGGGCAAAGTCCCCATGGCCAGGGCTGCCCCCCTGCCCCACACCACTACCCACCTGCTCCACACCCCTGCCCCTGCTCCATTGGGTGCTGGCATTGCCCCCCTGCCCCGCGGCGCTGCCCCTGCCCCACAGGGCACGGTCTCTGCTCCCCAGGAACGAACCGGCCTTCATTACGATTAATTATTAAAACGACCCGCGCCCCACGGGGGGAGAGTGCTGTGGGGTGGGGGCAGCACGGCTTGGGGGGGGCTGGAGCTGGTGGGGACAGGGACCCCAACCCTGCCGGGGTTCCCCACTGGAGGAGCAGGCACCAGTAAGGCATGGAGTGACCAGTACAGTTAGACCGGTGTGGTTATACTGGTACAGCTTGGGGTGACCGGTGTGGTTATACTGGTACAGCTTGGGGTGATCAGTATGGCTTGGGGTGACCAGTATTGTCACACCAATTTGGCCTGGGGACACCAGTAGGGCTTGGTGGCAAATGGCCCCCGGGGAGGGTCTCTGGATGCCACATCTCCCGGGTCCCCTTGGCCACCTGCCCCCCCCTCCCTGTCCCTCACCCTCCCCCGTCCCCCCCTCCCCCGGTCTTTCCCCCCTCTCGCCGTGTGTGTCCCCCCCCAACTCCCCCCCCCAGTTAATCTTTAGCCGCTGGCACTAATGAAGCCTCATTACCGGCCATTACGGCTGGGGACACGGGGACAGAGGAACACAGGGACAGTGAGACAGACGGACACCGGCACGAGGTCAGGAGGCCGGGGGAGGTGTGTGTATGTGTCCCTGTGGGGGTGGCACCGGGGGTCCCCAGCGTCCTTGGGGTCAGGATGGGGTCCCTGCAGGTGGCAGTGTCCCCAAAACATGTGTCACAGTCCCCAGCCATGTGCCAGGGTCCCTGGGGGTGGAGATGTCCCCAGGGTGGCAGTGGAGTCTCCAGGGTGAGTGGGGTCCCTGGGGCAAGGACAAGGTCCCCAAGGGGGAAATGGCAATGTCCCCAGGGTGGCAATGTGGTCCCTTGGGTGTCACAGCACCCCCAGGAGGGTGAGTGTCCCTAGGGTGGCAGTGGGGCCATATTCCAGTCTTTGGGGCCAGGATGGGGTCCCCAGGAGATGATGGGGTCCCCAGGGTGGCAGTGGGGTCCCCGGGGGGTGTCAGGTCCCCAAGCTGTGCCAGTGCCAGGGTCCCCAAGGACACAAGGGATGTGGCAGCGTGTGCAGCACCGCGCCAGTGTCCCCAGGGCCCTGCCAGTGTCCCCGGAGTGGGGGGGGACAGGGCCTCAGTGGCTCTGCCAGGTCCCCAGGGGGCTCTGCCAAGGCCCCAGTGGGTGGCAGCGATCCCAGCAACAGTGCCAGTGTCCCCAGGGCTTGTGCCATTGTCCCCAGCACGGGCCAGGGATGCTGGCAGAGTGCCGGTGTTCCCAAGGGAGGTGCCAGTGTCCCCAAAGGGAGGTGCCAGCGCCCCAACACCCTGTCCGCAGGGGCTGTGCCAATGTCCCCAGGGGGGTGTGCCACATCCCCGGGAGGTGCTGGTGTCCCCAAGGGAAGGCTACTGGTGCCTCCAGTGCACGTCCCAGTGCCCTTGGCAGTGTGCCCGTGTCCCCAGGTGCTGTGCCAGTGTCCCCAAAGGGGGGGTGCTGTGTCCCCAAGTGCTGTGCCGGTGTCCCCAGGTGCTGTGCCAGGTGTAGGGGTGGTGACACGGGCTGGCGCGGGGAGATAAGGCGGTGCCGGGGGGAGGGCCCGGCACAGGGGGGACCGCGGCCACTATCGGGTGTCGGCAGCCGCGGGGCGCCCGTGGGTGCTTCCCGATAGCGGGGGGTGGGGGTGTGCGGGGTGAGGGTGTTTGCGGTGCCGTGTGCTGGGCACCCCGGGCACCCCGTTCCAGGGTCCAAACTCCACAGCGGCGAAGGTGACAGCGGGAGGGCCTGACCTTGTGCAGGTGGGTGGGTGGGTGGGACACGGGGTGAGGGCCGGCACACGGGCACAGGTGTGCATGTGAGCAGATGTGTGTGAGCGTGTGAACACATGTGCATGTGTGCAAGCCTGGCTGTATGCATATCAGCCCATGTGCACACGCCTGTGGGCACGTGTGCACGCACATAAGCATATGTGTGTATGTCTGTGTGCATGTGTGCACACCTCTGCATGAGTGTAGGCCTGTGTGTGACCATATGAGCACACGTGTGAGCACATGTGCATGCAGATAAGCACACATGTTGGTGTGTGAGCACACATGAAATCTCATGGGCACGCATGTGTGTGTGCACGTGCTTGTGAGCACACGTAAGTATGTGTGCATGAGTGTGAGCCTGTGTGCATGTGTGTGAGCACGCTTGTGAGCACGTGTGCACACACAGGCACGTGTGTGTGAGAGCATGTGTGCATATGTGTGAACCCATGTGCATGTGTCTGAGCATGTGTGCACACACAAGGATGTCTGCATGCATGTGAGCCCGTGTGCACGCATGTGAGCACATGTTCATACATGTCAGCATGTGTGTGTGTGTGCACGTGTGTGAGCCTGTGTGTGGTGTGGTCTCTGCCCACGCCCCGGTGCGCGGGGGACACGTGCCAACTGCTGGCAGATGGGGACAAGGGGCAGAGCGGGGCCACCCCTACGTGCCCCCCTGACCCCTGTGCTGGGTGCTGGGTGGGTGCCAGGGTGCCACCAGGTGGGTTGATGGGGTGTCAACGTGTGAGTGCCAGGGTGTGCCACAGTGCAGGTGCCATGGATGCCACTATGCTGGGTGCCAGGTGGATGATGCCAGCAGTGTCACCAGGTGGGCGCCAGGGGTGCTACCACAGCACGTGATGTGTGGGTGCCAGAGATGCCACCACACCTGGTGCCAGGTTGGGTGTGAGGTGCCACTGCACCAGGTACCAGGCAGGCAGTGACGCCCCTGTCTGCCCCGCAGGCGCAGCGGCGCCGGTGCCATGGCGGGGGGCGCGGGGCTGGTGAAGCGCGTGGGCACCTTTGTGTCGGGGCTGCTCGAGTGTGGCGCCTTCTGCGGCCTCATCTTCGGATGGGCATCGCTCGTCTTCGTCCTCAAGGACCTGCGCTACTTCGGGGACCTCTGCGAGGACACCCCGGGCCCCGACCCCAACCGCACCCTGCCTGGTACCGTCACTGTCCCTGCCCCTGGCACCGCTGTCACCCCACATGGTCAACCCCGTATGTCCGAGGCCTGGTGTGCCCCGTGGCCTGAGCACCCCGGGTCCCCATGCCCTGGGGAGTCCTGGGTGCCCACTGCCCCCCTGTCCTGGGGTGCTTAATTTCCCCCTGTCCTCATCCCTATGTCCCTGCTCTCCCCATGCCCTGGGGTGCCCAATATTCCCAACGTCCTCTTGTCCTGGGGTGCCCTGGTTCCCCCATCCTCGTCCCTGTGTCCCCTCTGTCCCCATGCCCTGGGGTGCCCTGTGTGTCCCCCACTGCTCAGCAACCCATGGAGCCCCATTTCCTCATAATCCTGGTACCTCAGACCCCAGCTTTTCCAGTGCCCCAGGTCCCCACTGTCCCCTTGCCCTGGGATGATCTATTTCCCTATTTTTCCTGTCCCCTGCTGTCCCCCCGTGCCCTTGTCCCTGTCCCTGCTGTCCCCACTATCGTGATGCCCTGTGGTGGCTCACGTCCCCTGTGTCCCCCTGCCCGTGTCCCAATGTCCCCTGTGTCCCATTCTCCCGCTGTCCTGTGGTGCCCCATGTCCTCCTGCCATCTCCTTCCTCATCTCCGCTGTCCCTATCCCCCCCTCCATGTCCCCTGGACCCCACCCACGCCGTCCCCCTACTGTGTCCCCTTTGTCCTGCTGCCCTTTTGTGCCCCTCCGTCCCCTGCCTTGTCCCCCTGTCCCCTGCCCCCATGTCCCCTGTCCCCATCTTCATGTCCCCTGTCCCCCCCCCATTCCCCCTGTCCCCGTCCCAGACTGCAGCCGCCAGGATGCGCAGTTCTCGCTGGTTTTCACCATCGGCTCCTTCATGAACAACTTCATGACCTTCCCCATGGGCTTCGTCTTCGACCGCTTCGGCACCACCGTTGCCCGCCTCATCGCCATGTGAGGGGGGGGGGCACTCTGGGTGTTGGGTGAGGGGGAACGCAGGGGGACATGGAGGGGGGGCACCCCTGGGTGCTGGGAGGGTGTGGGAGTACCCCTGGATGCTGGGAGCGGGGTAGCAGTAGGGCAGGGGCACTCCTAGGTGTTGGGGGGATGCTGGGGGGGTGTTATCAGGGCAGCCAGGCAGGGCGGGGCAGGCAGGGGCCGGGGGGTCTCCCGTGTCAGTCGCAGGGTGAGGGGGGAACACTCTGTCATTCCTTGGGAGGGGGGGGAGGACACTCCTGTCACCCAGGACGCTGCTTTTGGGGCGCCATAGGGGCATAGCACCCACCTCAGCACCGCCCCCCCTTCCACCCCCAAATGCCCCCCCAGAGTGTCCCATGTTCCCCAGGGTCCTCTATTGCCCCCATCCCCATCCCCCCCACACCCCCAAGTCTCCCCAGTCCCCCATAATCATGAGTCTCCCTGTATGTGTCCCCCATAAACCCCCAGGGCCCCCCATAACCATGGGTCTCCCCGTGTGTCTCCTCCCCCGTTGCATCCCCCCAACCATCGTAGCCCCCCAGGTCTTCCAGCCCCACCCTCCAATGTCCCAACATCCCTTGCCCTGGGGGTGTGACCCCCCCCATTGCTATCGGGCTTCCAGGAGTGGGGGGTCTCTTCCCCCCCCAGGACCCCTCCCCATGTGTCCCCGCTGTCCCCAGCTCCCTCTACGCCGGGGGAACCCTGCTCGTCGCCTTCTCCACCCCAGGTGAGACCCCACGGGAATGGAGGGTCTGAGGGGGGTGACACCACCATTGGGCCCCCCCCTCACTCAGGTGACCTCCCTCGTGCCCCCCCAGCGCTCGCTGTGCTGCTGTTCCCGGCCATGGCCATGCTCTCAGTGGGCGGCATCCTCCTCATCCTCACTAACATGCAGGTGGGAGGGGGTCCTGATTGCTGGGGACCCTGATAGTGTTGGGGGGGGGTCCTTGATTGGGGGGGGGGGATGAGAGTACAGAGGAGGGGGTCCCTCACTACACTGGGGAGGGGAACTGACAATATGGGGAGGGGGTCCTTGTGTGTGCATGGGGGGCCCTGATTGAAGGGGCCCCTGACAGCACGAGGAGGGTCCCTAATGGTGTGTGTGGAGGGGGCTCTGACTGCACTGGGGGGAGGCCCTAATGACACTGGGGGGGCTCATAGTGTTGCGGGGCCCTGACATTGTGGGGGGGTCTCTGATGGAGTGGAGGGAGTCCTGATGGCACTGGACCAGGGGCTGACAGTGTTAGAGGTCTCTGATTGGGGGGGGGCTGTCCCTGATGGTGTTGGAGGTCCCTAATGGTGAAGGGAGGGGTTCATGATGGTGTTGGGGGTCTGTGATGGTATTGGAGGTCTTTGACAGTGTGTGTGGGTGTCCCTGATGGTGTTGGGGGTCCCTGATGTCATGGGGTGGATGTCTGCGTGTGTCAGGTGGGGAACCTGTTTGGGAGGCACCGCTCTGTCATCATCACCCTCTACAATGGAGCCTTTGACTCCTCCTCCGCCGTCTTCCTCATCATCAAGGTGGGGGGGGGGCATGGGAGGCAAGAACTGGGGGGGATGGGACACCTGGGGGACTCATGGAGGGGCTGGGGGGGGATCCTGGACTTCCATGGGGGAGGCAGCATGGGGGTTGGGGGCTGGGGCACAGCTGGGAAGACATCTGGGGACAATCTGAGCCACTGCTGGGCCATGGCCAGGGACATAGTTGAGGACACATCTGGGCCATAACCAGGGCCACATCTGGGGCCACATCTGGGCCATAGCCAGGGGACATCTCTGGGGACAAAGCTTGACCATGGCCAGGGACACATCTGGGCCATATCTGGGCTACCACTGGGCCACAGTCAGGGCCATATCTGGGTACCAGGCCGGGCGCCAGGGTGATGGCCGCTGTCAGCCCGTGCCTGTGCCCAGGTGCTGTACGAGCGTGGTCTGTCCCTGCGTGCCATGTTCCTCTTCATGGCGGCCTGCAGCGCCTGGCACCTCCTGCGCACCTTCTTCCTGCTGCCCCGCACGCGCATTCCGTACCCCCTGCCCCCCAACTACGACTATGGGTACGTGGCTGCACCCCACGGGGGAACATCGAGGGGAGAAGGGGTCATCCTGGTGGTGCCCATCCTGTGGGTGGTGAGGGTGGTGGTCCCTATCCTGGTCATGGTGGCCGTTGTGCTGCCCGTCCCGTGGGTGGTGATGGGTCCCGTCCCATGGGTGGTGGTGGGTCCTGTACCTTGGTGGTTGGTGGGTTCCATCCCATGGGTGATGGTTGGTGGGTCCCGTCCCGTGGTGCGTGTTGGTTCCTGCCCCACGGGTGGTGGTTGTTGCTGGGTGCCCCCATGGCGGGTGGTGCCTCAGTGACACCGGTGGGCGTAGGGTGCGGTGCCTGGGGCGCTCGCGCTCGTACCGCACCTACGAGGAGAAGCGCCCGCCCGGGGACCCCGGCCCCGAGGAGACCCCGCTGGAGCCCCGCGAGCACGCAGGTGCGGGGGGGGGGGGGGCGGCGGGGGGCAGGGGGCGGCGGGGGGCGGGGCCTGGGGGGTGCTTGGGGCCGGGATGGGCTTGGCCTGGCTGTGGGCGGGGCTTCTCTGCTAGTGGCCGTGGCCACACAGGTGAGTGGGGCAGTGGATGGGAGGACTTTGGGGGCGGGGTCTGGGTGGGGCGAGGCCTGGTTGCAGTTGGATAGGGACTCAGTGGGCGGAGCTTGTGTGCAGGGGGCGGGGACAGATGCTCGGGGGCCGGGGGCGGGGGGGGGGCGGGAATCCAGTGGGCAGGGCTTGGCTGGTGGGGAGGGGGCGCGCTCACAGTGGGCGGGGCCAGGGATCAAAGAACGGGGCCAATGGGGCTCGGCAGGCGGGGCTTGTGTGCAGTGGGCGTGGCTCTCGCTCTGTGGGCGGGGACACGGACATAGTGGGCGGACGTGGTGCTCAGTGGGCGGGGCCAATGGGGCTCTGCGGGCGGGGCTGTGCCCTTGCGCACGGAGCCCCCTCCCCGACGGGGCTCCCTGTGGGGTCTCTGCTGTGCCCGCAGGCGGGGGCGCCCCCCCCGTGGCGCCTTTCCTGGCGTGCGTGCGCTCGGCGCTGTTCGCCTGGCACGTGGTCTGGCTCTCGGTCATGCAGCTGCGCCACTACCTCTTCATCGGGACCCTCAACCCCCTGCTGGACCACTTGGCCCGCGGGGACCCTCGCCTCGGTATGGGGGGCAGGGCCGGGGGCACGGCGGGGACCCCTCTATTGTGTGTTTCCTCCCCCCGACCCTGACGCCATTGCCCCCCGCAGTGAGCACCTACACCAACGCCTTCGCCTTCACCCAGCTCTGCGGGGTCCTCTGCGCCCCCTGGAATGGCCTCATCCTTGACCGACACAAGCGTGGCAAAGGGCCACGGCCCGAGGGTAAGGGGAACCTCCTCCCCCAATCTCGGGGCTCCCCAGGGAGCGTCTCCCCCCTCCTGATGTCACCCCATGTCACCAGGTGCCACCACTGCCATGCCCCGACTCAGCTGTGCATGTGGATGGGACACCTTTGTGCCCATGGCCATGTGCCCACCACAACTGACCCCTCCATGGCCACATCCCCACCACCCCTGACCCCTCTGTGCTCATGGCCATTCCTCACCATTGCTGAGCAGCCCTCCATGGCCACGTCCCCCCCCACCCTTGGCCTTCCTCTGCCCATAGCCATGTCCTCAACACCCCTGACCCCCTCCATGGCCATGACCTCAGCATTGCTGACTTCTCCATGGCCACGTCCCCCCCAGTCCCTGACCCCTCCATAGCCATGTCCCCACCATCCCTGACCCCTCCACGACCGCATCCCCACCAGTCCGTACTGGGTGTCGTGCAGGGGCACTGGCGGCGCTGGCAGACCTGCGGGCATCGGTGCTGTCACTGGCGGTGACCGTGGCGCAGTGCGTGCTCTTCTCGGTGTGCGCAGCCGTGCCGGTGCTGCCCGTCCAGTTCGCCACCTTCGTGCTGCAGGTGCTCAGCCGCTCCTTCCTCTACGGTGGCAACGCCGCCTTCCTCGCCATCGCGTGAGTCCCGCGGCCACCGTGGAGGGGACGGGGGGTGGCATCGAGCGGAGGCGGTGAGGAGGGTGGCAGGGACATCGTGGGCAGGAGACAGGGCGGTGGCATTGACTGGGGGTGGCAGGGTCAGGTTGTGTGGTGCAGGACAGAGTGATTGTGGCAGGGGACAGGGTGGTGGCATCACACGGGGTGTGTCGAGGGTCGGCGGCATTGTTGGGGTGTGTGGCAGGGGATGGGGTGATGGGGGGGTACAGGGTGTTGGGGTACAGGGAGTGTGGGTGACATGGGGTGGCAGGCATTGCGATGGCGCTGTGGGGGCACTTGGGTTGACACTGGGTTTGGGGGTGACACAGGGTGACGTGGGGTGACTCGGGGTGTTGATGTTGGGATATGGAGGTGACTGGGGAAGATGCGGGGTGACACAGTGGGGTGTCAGGGGGTTGGGGTGTTCATATTGGCATGCAGGGTGACTGGAGGTGACGTGGCGTGATGCAGTGGTGCTGTGGGTGTGACGCGGGGTGATATGGGGTGTCCGAGTTGGGGTGTTGGGGTGCCTGAAGGTGACTCGAGGTGCCTGGGGGTGACTCGGGGTGCCCGGGGGTGTGCAGGTTCCCAGCACAGCACTTTGGGAAGCTCTACGGCTTGGCCATGGCGCTGTCAGCGCTGGTGGCGCTACTGCAGTACCCCTGCGTCGCCCTGGTGCGCGAAGCCCTGGGCGGGGACCCCTTCTACGTGAGTCACCCCACAGCCACCCCACGGAGACAGGGGGCCTAGGGAAGCGGGAGGTCCTGCCCTATGGAGGGATGGGGGGTTTGGCCTCGGGAGGGATGGGGATCCTGCCCCATAGGGAAGACATTCTTGTCCCATGGGGAGGGGATGGGGGTTCAGCCCCATGGAGGAATGGGGTCCTGCCCCATGGGGAGGTGGGGGTCCTGTCCTATGGAGGGATGAGGGTCCTGGCCTTGGGAGGGCTGGGACTCCTGTCCTACAGAGGAATAGCAGTCCTGCCCCACAGAGGGATGGAAGTCATGCCCTGTGGGGGTGCGTCCTGCCCCACATGAGGACATGGCGGTCCTGCCCCACATAGGAATGGGGTACTGCTCCATGGAGGGTTGAGGGTCCTGGACTATGGGGGGGGGTCCTGCCCCAGAGATTGGGGGGGGGCAGCTGTGGGGCTGTCCGGGACCCCTGCTCCACACGCTGCCCCTGCTCCCCAGGTGAACGTGGGGCTGGTAGCCCTGGTGCTCGTGGCCGCCGTCAGCCCGGTCGTGGTTGCCCGTGAGTGCCGCCGGCAAGCCCAGGCCCTGGGGGCAGCCGGGACCCCTCTGGCAGCGCCCCCTGCCCCACAGAGCCCCACCGAGCCACCCCACTGAGCCCTGTGACCCACAAGTGCCAGCTGCGCCCACGGATCTGTGGGGCGGGGGTGCTGGGGTGGCGGGGGGGATACTGGGAGGGGGCAATAAAATATCATCCCCCCTCTCTGCTAGCTGTGCTGCCGCCTTCCAGTGTCCCCAGTGCCCCCTCCCATTACTCCCAGTGCCCTCCATTGCTGCATCCCAGCGCTCCCTCCCAGTACCCTGTGCATCCTCTCATTGTCCCCTATGTCCCCCTCAGTTCTATGTGTCCTCTCACAGTGCCCCCTCACAGTGCTCCCAGTAGCTCTGTGTTCCCTTCCAGTGCCCCCAGTTCCTCACCGCGGGTGCTGAGGGTGGTGCAGGTGGGGAAGAGGCAGTGGGAGTGCTGGGGTGCCCAGTTTTTGTAGCTTCAGGGACTCAGGGACTGGAGCCCTCCCAGGGTGATGCCCAACGCTCACCCTGCATGGGGCACCCAGCACCCCGAACCCCCCCTAAAACTAAAGAGAAGAGGATGCTGGGAGCCAGTGTTTACTGGGGGGTACTGGGGATACTGGGCCAGGTGGGGGGCGCACTGGGAACACTGGGGTGGGGCTGGGGCTGCCCCGCAAGATAGGGGGCTGCGCCACTGCACAGGAGGGTGTCCCATGGTAGGGTTCTGCCCCACACGTGTGGGGCTGCCCCACGGCACAGGTCTATGGCCCAAGGGAGCCGGTGCCTGCGTTGCTGCAGCGCTGTGGGGCAACCGTGGGGCTGGGGTGCTGTGGGGCAGCCGTGGGGCTGGTGGGGGGCGCGGGCTCGCCGGCCTCGGGCACCTGTGGGTCAGAGGTTGGATGGGGTGAGGCCCTGCCCCATGGCGCGGGGCTCAGGGGCACGGCCCGAGCATCTGCCCCACTGCCTGCCCCACACATCCCTTTGCATGGGTCCAGCCCCATGGCAGCTCCAGCCCCAGAGCGGGCCCCGACCCATGGCAGCCCCACAGCGCCCCAGCCCCACAGAAGCCCCAACCCCACAGCGGCCCCACAGCGACCCCGCCCCATCGCAGCCCCAGCCCCATGGCACCTCCAGCCCCACAACCGACCTCCTCGAACTTGTGGGCCTTGTAGTGTTCGGCGCCCTTGAGGAAGTTGAGCAGGATGATGTCACACAGCACCGAGCCCTGGGGGGCCACGGGGGGGCTATGGGGCACCCCCCACGCTATGGGGCACCCCACAACACCCCCTGCTGTGGGGCAGCCCCCAACACGGCCCCACGCTATGGGGCACCCGCAGCCTTCCCACAGCACCGAGCCCTGGGGGGCCGGGGGGGCTATGGGGCACCCCCTCAAACCCCCCAGACCCCCAGAGGCAGGCTGCCATCAGCCCACACACCCCACTTGCTATGGGGCATCACCACCACATCCCACCTCACTGCCCCACACTTATGGAGTGCACAGGGCCTCTCCCAAGCCCCCCACTCATGCCCCACACTTATGGGGCACGCACGGCCTCTCCCAAGACCCCCCCACCCCACACTTGTGGGGCTGAGGAGGGCCCTGCTCACCAGGCCAATGGAGGTGAAGGCGGCCACTGCGTTCACCAGGGTGGGGACGACACCGAACTTCCCAGCCTGGGGGAGACCGGGAGCCCCATGGGTGGGGGCCACCCCCACGGCGCCCTCGCCCCACACCTCGCCCCACACCTACACTGCCGTAGACGAGGATGTCGAAGCGGATGCCGAAAGCTTTGGTAAGCGTGCGGCGCTCGGAGCCATCCGGCCAGCGGTGATAGCGGGCGTGCCTGGGGACATGGGGACATGGCTGGGACACGCGTGTGCTGGGGGCACAGCTGGGACACGCGTGTGCTGGGGGCACAGCTGGGACACGCATGTGCTGGGGACATGGGGACGGGGTTGGGACGCAGCTGGGACATGCATGTGCTGGGGACACAGGGATATGGGGACATGGCTGGGACAAGCATGTGCTGGGGACATGGACACGGCTGTGACACAGCTGGGACACACATGTCTGGAGATACAGGGACATGGGGACCGGGACATGGACACAGCTGGACACGCATGTCCTGCTGTGGTGACAGGCATGGACAGGGTTCAACACGTGGGTCCCAGGGGGTGACAGACACAGACATGGCTGTGACATGCGTGTCCTGGGGTGGTGATGAAAATGGACACAGCTGTGGGGGTGGTACCGGGGTGGTACCTGAAGTTGTAGCCGCGCGCGGGCCCGTCGAGGCGGGTGAAGCCATAGCGGGGTTGGCAGCGCTCGGCGCCATGGTCGAGGTCGCAGAGCCACGCGATCTTGATGCCCAGCACTGCACCCTGCGCCAGGGACACCCTGCGCTACCACCTGTGTACCCCTGTCCCTGCACCCCTGTGTCCCCACATCCTCGTGTCCCATGTCCCCGTGTCCTCATCTCCCCTGTCGCCCCTGTCCCCATGTCACCCCCTGTCCCCTCAAGGTGGTTGCCAGGGTGGCAAAGTCCTGCCCTGCCATGGGTGCGATGTCCCCTCTCCCCCAACTCGGTGTCCCTATGCCCCCCATGTCCCTGTGTCCCCGTCCCCCATCCCCTTTTCCTCTGTCTCCATGTGCCCCTGTCCCCCTGTCCCCTCACGGTGGTGGCCAGGGTGGCGAAGTCCTGCCCTGCAAGGCTTGCGATGTCCCCGAGGCGCAGGATGGGGCACAGGGGGTCGCGCTGGGGGTGGAAGCGGCATCGCCCCAGCTCGGTGCCACTGCCGGGGGGGGGCAGGTTGGCCCTGGAGGGACATGGTGTGGGGAGGGGAGCAGAGCTGAGCCGGGTGGGAGTCACGCAGCCCCCCTGTACCCCCTGTCCCCTCGGTGTCACTCACTTCTCGAAGCCGAAGAGCGGGAAGCGGACGCTGTTCTTGATGAAGAGGGTGAAGTTCTCGGCCTCCAGCATCACGGGGCTGGGGGGCAGGGCGGGACATTGGGGACACTGAGAAGGGAGGGGGACAGGACCCCCCTCCAGGACCCCCAGGGACCCCCCCCCCCGGACACTCACGCGTCCACCGTGTCCACCTCTGGGGGGCACCAGCCCCGCATCTCGCAGGTGCGCAGGGAGCGGTTGTAGGGGACGCAGCGCCCGGTCAGCACTCCTGGAGAGCATGGGGGGACCCTCAGACCCCACGCTGCGGGGAGACCCCAGCCCCCCAAAACACGGACCCCCCCAACACCCCAACCCACTGGAGACCCTCCCTCAGACCCTCACCCTGTGGGAACTCCCCCCCCCCGCCCCCTAAAAAAGGCCTGGAGGCCCCCTCCCAGTCCCCCAGCCCAGTGGGGAACCCTCCTCAGCCCCCAACTCGGGAGGGAACCCCTCAGCCCCCCACGCTGTGGGGACCTCCCAGATCTCCAAAACAGGGATGGGGATAGGAAACCCCCCTCAGTCCCCCAGAATAGGGATGGGGAACCCCTCCCAGACACCCATCCCCATCCTGTGGGACTCCCCTGAGTGACAACCTGAGTGACAACCCCCCCTCAGCACCCCAAAACAGGGATGGGGACCCCCAACCCTGTGGGACCCCCCCTCACCGCTGCTGGGGCGGCTCTGCCGGTGGCAGTCGCGGTCGCTACTGCAGCTGAAGGCGGCTTCGCTCTGTGGGGGACAGTGAGGGGGGGCTTGGGGGAACCCCCTGACATCCCGACACCCCCTGCCCCCCCAGCCCCTCCCGTACCTCGGGGCAGACCCCCTGCGCCTGGTTCTCTGTCAGGATCTGCTTGGTGACCACCACGAACACCGAGGTGCCCTGAGGGGGGACACACACCATGAGGTACCCCCACACCACCTTTGTCCCCAAAGACCCCCACATCCCCTGTGCCCTCCTCATATCCTCCTGTGCCCCACATATTGCCCCCCACATCCCCTGTGCCCCACATAGCCCCCCATATCTCCCTGTGTCCCCATATCCCCTGTGCCCCCCAAATCAGCCCCTACACGACCCCCCACATCCCCTACACACCCTATAGCCCCCCACCACATCTCCTGTGCCCCCCAACCTCCCACATGCCCTGTACCCCCTATATTCCTCCAGGCCCCTCGTGCCCCTCATACCCCCTGTGTCCCCTATATCCCTATACCTCCCATATCCCCCCATATCCCGCGTAGCCCCGTGCCCCCCACACCCCCATACCTGCGGGGGGGTGATGTAGTCGGCCGTGTCCAGCACGCGCCCCCCATAGCGCCCCACGCCCTTCACTTTGGTGACCACCGAGGACTCGATGACCGAGTCCCGCACCTGGTACCCCTTCTCATGCAGGAACACCCACCTGGGGGGCAAGTGAGGGGGCCAGGGCACCCCAACACCCCCTGACACCCTCAGAGCTGCCCCACAGCCCCTCCTGCACTCACGTGGGGCAGGGACCCCAAAAACCCTGCCTCCACCCCTGCATCCCCCCCCTTGCACCCACAGGGGACAGGGACCCCCCAACAATCCCCAAACCTTCCGACACCCCCAGACCCGCATCCCCATTCTGCACCCACATGGGACAGAGAAACCCCAACACCCAGAAACCCCTCGGACCCCCCAACACCGCCCGACACTCCCTGGTTGGGGGGTTGTACAGCTGTTGGAGGTCCTGGAGGGATTGGAGTCCCAGGGGCTTTGGGGGTCCTGGGGGTGGCATGGCATGGGGGTCCCAGGATGGGGGACCCGGGGTTGGTGGACCCAGGGCTGGGGGTCTCAGGGATGGGAGCCCCAGGGGTCCAGATGTCCTGAGGATTGGGGGTCCTGGGGGAGGTCCGGGGGGGGCGTGTCTGCAGTGGTTGGGGGTCCCAGTGGGGCTTTGGAGCCCTTGGGGGCTGAGGTCCCAGGGATATCGGGGGGTCCCAGAGTTGGGGGCCCAGGGGTTGGGTGTCCTGGGGCTGGGGGTCCGGGTGTCAGCGTTCCGGGGGTCTTGGTGTTGGGATCCCAGGGTTGGGGGGCCTCAGAGTTGGGGGTCCCGGGGGTCTCAGGTCCTGAGGGTCCCAGATGGGGTCTGGGGGTCTCACCCGAGGAAGTAGGCGAGCACGAGCAGCTGCAGCGCACGGTGCGCCCCCCCCACCACCCCGCTGCGCACAACCAGAGCCTTGGGAGTCTCGTAGGAGAGCAGCGCCGGGCAGCGGAGGGGGCGCGGAGGGGGCATCGGCGCGGGAGGGGGCGCTGAGGCTCAGAGTCTGGGGGTGCGGGATGCAAGCGTCTGGGGGTCTAGGGTGCAAGGGTCTGGGGGTGCCGAGGTGGGGGTGCAGAGGGTCTTGGGAGTGTAGGGATGCAAAGGGCTGGGGGTGCGGGGGTCTGGGATGCGGGATGCAAGGATCTGGGGGTACCGGGGACAAAGGGCTGGGGTGCGGGGGTCTGGGGGTTTAGGGTTGCTGGGTGCGAGTGGCTGGGGTTTGGGGGTGCAGAGGTCTGGGGGTGCGGGATGTGAGGTGCAAGGGTCTGGGGGTGCGGGATCCAAGGGTCCACGGAGTCCGAGATGCGGGGTGCGGACAGCGAGTGCGGTGTGGGCAGGGCGGGGGGGCGGGGCGGGAAGGGGTTGGACTCCCCCCCTCCCTGGGGGGTGGGAAGGGGGGCTTGGGGGGGGGGCGCGGAGCGTGGGGGGCGGGGAAGGGAGGGGCCGGACCCCCCTGGGAGGGATTGGGAGGGGCGGGGAGGGTCCGGATCCCCCCATTCTTTCGGGGACTGGAGCGGGAAATGGGGGACCGGGGGGAGTGAGGGGTCGGGTGTGGGGGCAGCGAGGGTCGCCCCCGCTTCCTGAGGGCTGGTAGGAGGGAATGGGGGTGCGGGGGAATGCGGGGAAGGAGGGGGAGGGGCCAGGGTGAGGGAAAGGGAGGGGCCGGACCCTCCTGGGAAGGATGGGGGGGCGGGTAGGGTGGGGAGGGGCAGGACCCCCGTTTTGAGGAAGATGGGGCGTGCGCAGGAGGAGAGAGGGTCAGGGAGCGAGGAGGGGCCGCGCCCCCTCTTCCTGAAGGGGGTGGGGGGGGGCTGGAGCGGGGAATGGGGGGGGCAGGTGGTGAGAACGGGGGGCCGGGGGGGGTCAGACCCCTCTTTCTATGGGGGCTGGAGGGATGGGGAGGGGCGGGGGGAGGAAGGGGTCACACCCACACCCAACCCCGCCCCTTCCTGGGGAGCTGGAAGGAGGGAATGGGGGTCCAGGGGTGCGGGAGGAGGGGTCGCACCCCACTTCTTGGGGCCTGGAGGAAGGCGGAGGGGACCCTCCGTTTTGGGGGTGCCCCAGACCTTGGGACTCCCGTTTTTGGGGTGCCTGGTTTGGGGAATACCCGGACCTGGGTTGATCACTTTTGGGTGCCCTCGTTTTGTGGGTGCCCCGTTTTTGGGGTGACTCATTTATCGGGGGCTCCCGTTGTTGGGGGTGCCCGGTTTTGGGGTGCCCTCCTTTTGGGATGTCCCATACCTGGGGTGCCCCTATTTTTGCAGTGTCCCATTTTTGGGGTGCCTGTTTTGGGGGGATACCTGGACTTGAAGTGACCTCTTCTGGGGTGTACCCGTTTCTGCGGTGCTTGAATTTTAGGAAGCCCCAGACCCGGGGTGCCCCTCATTTTTGGGGCGCCCAGATCCGGGTTGTTCCCTCTTTTTTGTGCCTCCATTTTGGGGGTGCTCTGTTTTGAGTTCACCCCGTTTTGGGGTCCCGCGGTGTGCCATGCCACCCCCGCCCCAGCTCGGAGGCCTGCCCCATCTCTATGGTTCCCGGAGAGGCAGCACAGCCCGAGCAACAGCCGCTCTAACCCTCTTCCACCCCCACGTCTATGGCGACGCCACAGCTTCTCTGGATGGGGGGTGTGTGTGTGGGGTGTGTGTGAAGTGTCGCTGGATCTCTATGGTCCTCTCATCTCTATGGTCGCTGAGGCGGCGTTGTGCACGGTCCGCCCGGCGCCCAGAGCAGCCCCGCGCTGGGGCGGAAGTGGGGGCGGCTTCCGGTGCCGGCGGCGGCGAGGGGGAAGCTGCGCGTGGGGTTCGTGCTGCGCAGGCGGGAAAAGTGGCGGCGGGGCGGGGGGGGTCCGGAGGTGTGTGAGGGGGCTTCACGGGGGCGGGCAGGTCGAGGGGGGGGGCTGGCTACGGGGGGAGAGCAGGGCCGGAATGGGGGGGGGGGGGGGGAGAGCTGCAACGGGGCGGGAGGGGCTGCAAGGGGGGGGCGGGGCTCGGGGCTCGGGGTGGAGCTGCAACGGGAGTTGGGGGTCGTGGGCGGCACCGGGTGAGGGCAGGTTCGGGGAGGGGGGAGAGCTGGGGGGGGGGGCTGCAGTGCGGGGGGGAGAGAGGCTCGGAGATGGGGGTGCAGGCCCCTGGCGGAGGGGGGGGGAGGGGGCTACACTGCGGGGGTAGGGAGCAGGGCTTCAGGGGGGGAAGGCCCTGGTACATCTGGGGAAGGGGAGAGCTCAGGGCGAGGGGGATTTAGGGGCTGGGAGCAGCATAGGGGGGATTTGGGGGTCAGGGGCTCGGCGTGGGGTGGCAGGGGTTTGATGTGGGGTGTGCCAAGGGCTCAGTTTGGGGCACAGAGGGTGAGGTGTTTGATCTGGAAGGTTGGCTCTTGTTTTGGGGGGTCAGGGCTTTGATTTTGGGGTCAAGGTTGCAGTTTGGAGGGTCACGGGTTTGATTTGGGGGCTTGGGAGTCTGTTTGGGGGTTCAAGTGCTCAGTCTGGGTCTGGTTTGGAGGGGGCAGAGATTTGGTCTGGGGATCAAGGTCTCTGGGGACTTGCTGTTCTGGTTTTGGGGTCAGGGCTTTAGCGTAGGTCAAAGCTTTGATTTGGGTGATCAAGAGTTCGATTTCAGACATCAGGTGTCTGGTTTGGGGTGTCAGGACTTAAGTTTTGGGGTCAGTGGTGCAGTTTAGGGGATCGAGGTTTGGTTTGGGGGCTCAGGGGTCTGATTTGGAGGCTTAGGTGTGCAGTTTGGGGTCAGGGTTCTGGTTTGGGGCCTCAGGTGTCCAGTTTTGGGGGTCAGGGATCTGGTTATTGGGCTCAGGGTGTAGTTTTGGGGCTCGGGGCTCACCCCACTCTCTCTCCAACAGCTTGGTGCTCTCCAGGGGATGGGGCTGAGCTGACCCGGCCGCACTCGCCGCCCACTCCTGCGGCGCCCCCGCCATGGCTGACACGCTGGAGTTCAACGAGATCTACCAGGAGGTGAAGGGCTCCATGGTGAGTGTTCCCGGAGGATCTGGGCTCCAGGGAGCCCCGGCTCTGCGCTCTCTGTGCTGGATGCCGCAAGGCTTCTCCTCCCGGGGGAGTTTGGCCAGTCTTGCCTGGAAACCAGGAGTGGAGGCGCCTCCTTTCCGGAGCTGGAGTGTAGAGGGTGGCTTTTAGTGTGTCCCAGCGCGAGGCAAGCGAGGCTGTGGCTGGGAGTGACGCCAGGAGCAGGGGAGGGAGCAGGCGCCATGGCCTCCAGGGCTCGGTGGCCACAGATTCAAGAGCTCAGTGGCCATGGCATCAAGGGCTTAGTAGCCTTGGACCTGGTGGCTGTGGCTTTGAGGGCTTGGTGGCTGTGATGCAAGAGCTTGGTGGCCGCAGACTCAAGGGTTCGGTGGCCGCAGCATGGAGGGCTCAGTGGCCATGGCATTGAGGGATCAGTGGCCACAGCATCGAGGGCTCGGTGGCCACGGGATCAAGGGCTTGGTGGCCATGCTGTGGAGGGCTTGGTAGCCTTGGCTGTGACATTGGAGGCTCAGTGGTTGTGGTGCAAGGGCTCGGTGGCCATGGGCTTGGTGGCCGCAGCATCGAAGGCTCCTTGTCAGCCATTCCTGCTCCGGGGCGCTCAGGGTGGTGTTGGGTGTTCCGGGTTCACCCCAAACCCTCTGTCTTTTGGGGTGTTGTTCCTCAAATCCCAACAGAGCCGCAGCGTCCCCAGAGGCACTGGCAGCTGTCTCGGGGCCACTCGAGTCCCAAACTGGGGTGGTGGGGAGCGTGTGGGGCCGAAGGGTGGTGGGTGGGGATGAGGGGGGGAAGGGGTGGTGTTTCTGCAGGAGGGGCTGTGCCTGTACCTCGCAGATTCCTGGCTCCGGAGCAGCCAGGGGGGTGCGGGGGTGTCCATGCGTGGGTCCGAGCCCCCCACTCACCCTGATGCCCCCCTCCCCACAGAATGATGGGCGCCTGCGGCTCAGCCGCCAGGGCGTCATCTTCAAGAACAGCAAGACTGGGAAGGTGGACAACATCCAGGCCTCGGAGCTGGCCGAGGGAGTCTGGCGGCGCGTGGCGCTGGGCCACGGCCTCAAGCTGCTCACCAAGAATGGCCACGTCTACAAGTACGATGGATTCCGGGAGTCGGTGAGTTACAGCCAAGCCATGGTGCGCCATGGCTGCTGGAGCTGAGCCCCCCTCGAGCAGCTCCGACCTCTCCAGATCAGCTCCATCCCTGTTTTCCCTGCTGGTCCCCCTGTGCCAGGGCTGTGTCCCAGCTCGGGCTCTGGGCAGCAACTGCCATGTGTTGTGGTTCCTGGTGGTTCCCAGTGGTTCCTGATGGTTACCGATGGTTGTTGATGGTCCCTGATGGTTCCCGATGGCCATTCCTGGTGGTTCCCAGTGGTTCCTGATGGTTCCTGATGGCCATACTTGGTGGTTCCTGATGGTTTCCTGTGGTTTCTAATTGCTCCCAATGGCCGTTCCTGGTGGTTCCTTGTGCTTCCCAGTGGTTCCTGGTGGTTCCCAGCAGCCATTTCCCCTGGTTCCTGGTGGTTCCTGTCAGTTTCTGATGGTTCCCAGTGGTTCCCAGCAGCCATTCCCCCTGGTTCCTGGTGGCTACCAGTGGTTCCTGACAGCCATTCCCACGGGTTTCTTGTGGTTCCTGGTGGTTTCCAATGGTTCCCAATGGCCGTACCCCTGGTTCCCGATGGTTCCCACTGGGTCCTGGTGGTTCCCAGTGGTTCCTGGTGGCTCCTGACATTTCCTTCTCCAGGAGTTCGACAAGCTCTCGGAGTTCTTCCGTGCCCACTACCGGCTGGAGCTGGCGGAGAAGGACCTGTGTGTGAAGGGCTGGAACTGGGGCACCGTGCGCTTTGGAGGTGAGCACAGGGCGCTGCGGCCAGGACCGTTCCTGCAGCTCCCAGGCACTGTCCCGATTCCTACCGGTGTCCTCGGGAACGGCCATTGGCCTCCCAGGGGAAGCAGGAGGTACCTGTGGGCCCCAAATCCAGGGGGTGGGAGGCGGGGAATACTCTGTGTGAAAGAAAGGCCGGGAGCTGCGAGACGTGCAGTGGGGGCCTTATCCCAGGCCCATGATACAGTCATTCCGACCTCCAGGTGTGCAACCAAAGGAAGAACCTGGAAATTGGGGAAGGAGGGTTTGTTCTGACATCCAGGGGTGCAGCCAGAAGGCAGAACCTGGAAATCAGGGAGGGATCGGGAGGAGAGGAACGACATTGCTGGATTTTGGGAGAAGCCCAGGGAGATGGGATCCAGGAGGACCCGGGTCTGCGTTGCGGCCCCGCCGTGATGTCCCCTCTCACCTGCCGTTGCCGCAGGGCAGCTCCTGTCCTTCGACATCGGGGAGCAGCCAGTGTTTGAGATCCCGCTCAGTAACGTCTCGCAGTGCACCACGGGCAAGAACGAGGTGACGCTGGAGTTCCACCAGAACGACGATGCGGAGGTGTCCCTCATGGAGGTCCGCTTCTACGTGCCCCCCACCCAGGAGGATGGCGTCGACCCCGTGGAGGTGAGCGGGACCCGGGATGGGTGGAGCGTGGGCGGGAGAGCCCCCGACGGCCGTGACGCCCCTGCCCTTCCAGGCCTTCGCGCAGAACGTCCTCTCCAAGGCAGATGTGATCCAGGCCACCGGCGACGCCATCTGCATCTTCCGGGAGCTGCAGTGCCTGACGCCACGCGGGCGCTATGACATCCGCATCTACCCCACCTTCCTGCACCTGCACGGCAAGACCTTCGACTACAAGATCCCCTACACCACGGTGCTCCGGCTCTTCCTGCTGCCGCACAAGGACCAGCGCCAAATGTTCTTCGTGGTGAGGAGGGCACGGGAGGGGTTTCCGTGCCCCAGCAAGCGGGATGTGCCGTGGGATCAGGGCGTTTCGGACCCTCACCGCCTCCTCTTTTTCCAGATCAGCCTGGACCCCCCGATAAAGCAGGGCCAGACCCGCTACCACTTCCTCATCCTGCTTTTCTCCAAGGATGAGGACATCTCCCTCACCCTCAACATGAATGAGTGAGTTCCTGTCCCAACCAGCCGCTCCCTTCATCCCCTCCCTGGCCCTGGGGGCTGTGGTGAGCTGGGAGGGGGGCACCAAACCTCCTGGGTTCCCACTCCCACTGTATTCCGCTCCTTCGGCCACGCAGGGAGGAGGTGGAGAAGCGCTTTGAGGGGCGTCTCACCAAGAACATGTCGGGTTCCCTCTACGAGATGGTCAGCCGTGTCATGAAGGCACTAGTCAACCGCAAGATCACCGTGCCCGGCAACTTCCAGGGGTGAGGCTGCTCCCTCCTCCTTCCGTCCTGTTCCTGTGGTCAGGGAGAAGGAACTTGGTTCTGGGATGGCAGCAGAGGCTGCTCTGGGACCCTGCTCCTCTTTGCCTCCTGTCCCTTTGGTCACAGAGAAGGGGCTGGGTGCTGGGATGGCTCTGGTGCCTGGGTTTGCTCGCGGTGGCTGTGGGACACCGGTGCCATCCCTCGCAGGCACTCCGGGGCGCAGTGCATCACCTGCTCGTACAAGGCCAGCTCGGGGCTCCTGTACCCGCTGGAGCGCGGCTTCATCTACGTGCACAAACCGCCCGTGCACATCCGCTTCGACGAGATCTCCTTCGTCAACTTCGCCCGCGGCACCACCACCACACGCTCCTTCGACTTCGAGATCGAGACCAAGCAGGGCACGCAGTACACCTTCAGCAGCATCGAGAGGTGGGGACGCGGGAACGTGGGCACGTGGGGCGGCTGCTGGACCCCACCCCGTGCCACTCACGGCCCCTCCGCTCTGCAGGGAGGAGTACGGGAAGCTCTTCGACTTCGTCAATGCCAAGAAGCTGAACATCAAGAACCGGGGGCTGAAGGAGGTATGTGGGGTGGGGGCGGCCGCAAGCTCGCTGCTCTCCCATCTTTGGATGCTTTTCCCGTTTTTTTTCACCTCTCTTTTCTCTCCTTGCCCTTGTAGAGGAAAAAGGTCCGTGCGATAGCCCTTCCTCTTCCTCCTCCTCCTCCTCCTCCTCCTCTTCCTCCTGGTGCAGGTTTCCTCTGCATGGCCGTGGTGGTCCCTGACTAAACCCAGTAACCCCGGCGTGGTTTGCCAGAGGGGTCCCCCCTAACCCAGATATAACCTCGGTGCCCCCCTCTTTCCAGAGGGTGTCCCTGCTCCTCCTGCATGTGTCCAGGGCTGTGTTCGTGTCCCCAGGAGCTGCTGTTTCCAGAGTGGGGGTGTGTTCCGGGGCGTGGGGAGCGCAGGGAGCGGCCCTCACGCCATCTCTCCCACAGGGCATGAAGCAGAGCTACGATGAGTACGCCGACTCCGACGAGGACCAGCACGATGCCTACTTGGAGAGGATGAAGGAGGAGGGAAAGATCCGGGAGGAGAATGCCAACGACAGCAGCGACGGCTCTGGCGAGGAGACTGGTGAGGGCTGGGGCTGGGGGGTTCTTTTTGGTGCTCGGCCTTCATCCCTGCCCTCTAGGAGGTCCTCCCTATCCTCACCATTCCATAACCTGACACAGAAAACGCTGGCAAATGAAATATCCAAGACTTGCTTTGGAGCCTCAGAAAGCAGCAGCCCTTGATATCAGCGCTGGGCGGAGGAGGGAATGATCCCATTAGTCATTTGTAACCAGACAAGAGCTGGGACAGAAGATATTTTCCACTCACATCCACGTGTATAAATTCTCTCAGCAATCCCATCCACATTCTGTTACTTTCCAAGGACTCGTTTTAATGTTATGAACTTCACAACAGCCAAATCTCTGTTCATTGGCGCTTGGAGCCAGCTCTGTCTGACCTTGCATTTTAGAGAGGGAAAGGCTGCAAACAGAGGTGATGAGAGAAGGAGACACATCTGCTCAGCACAGACCACACTGAACACAAGGCTTTATCATTTCCCTTTGAACAGTGTCTGGGAAAACACTGGTTGGAAAAACTATGCTGTAAATTCCCCCCATGCTCTCAGAGGGCCGTTCTGTCTGACATTCGAAAAATGCAGTTACTGAGGTGGAACCGAACTGAAATTAGAAAACTGATTCTATAGAAAACTGATTCTACTTTAGGTTAAATCAGAATATTCCAAGTTTTGTAGTAGTAATCTTGTATCCCTTGCTCTCCCCTTCCAGACGAGTCTTTCAATCCTGGAGAAGAGGATGATGACGTGGCTGAGGAGTGAGTGGGGTCTGTGGGTGCTGAATGTTCCAGACAGAGGCGGGATCACTTTATGGATCCCTGGAGTTCATGACTTCGGGAAGCGGGCGCTGTTCCGGCCTCGCTCGATCCTAACGACATTATCCGGCCTGAAAGGGTCGGAGATTGGGATCGAATGGCTCTGGGCTGAGAAGAGGGAACAGTGGGAGGAGGATGGGGTGTGGATCCGTAACCTCCTGAGCTAGGGGAGAGGGTGGTGGGAATCACAGCCCAAACTTTCCAGGAAGGCAGGGAACGATGAACTGGGTTTATGGAAGGAGAATCCCCTGGGAACCGTCAGGCACGAACGCAGCAGCTCCAGCTCAGGAAGCTCCCAGTTGTGGGTTCTTGGGGGCTGGGGGAGCCCAGGGCCAGGCCGGGCCGTGCCCCCCCCCCCACCTCCTGCACCCCCTGTTCCGGGCAGGGGGTTCAGAGCCGGCGCTGAAGCCGGGTTTGTCCGCGCAGGTTCGACAGCAACGCCTCGGCCAGCTCCTCCAGCGGCGACGGGGACAGTGACCGGGAGGAGAAGAAGCCGGCAAAGAAGGCCAAGGTTGTCAAGGACCGCAAACCCCGCAAGAAGCAGCCGGAGGTGAGGGGCTGCCGGAGCACGGGGAGCGGGAGCGGCCGTAGTGGGAGCAGCACTGGGAGATACTGGTCACAACCCAGGCTGTGTCACCTCAGCCTCCCACTGTTCTCTGAGCTGGTGCCACCACTGCCTGCGCTTTCTGGCAGGGTTTGGTGTCCAAACCTGGCTTGGCTGCCTCATGCGTGGGTCTGGGATGGGTCATGGAATCATGGGGTACGTTGGATTGGAAGGGACCTCAAAACCCATCCAATTCTACTTCCCACTGGATCAGGGGGCTCCAAGCCCCATCCAGCCTGGCCTTGAACACCTCCAGGGATGGGGCAACCACCACTGCTCTGGGCGACCCGGGCCAGGCCCTCCCCATCCTCATCATGAAGAATTCCTTCCCTATGTCCAATTCAAATCTTCCCTCTTCCAATTCAAAGCCGTTCCCCTCGTCCTGTCACTCCATGCCCTTGGAAAAAGCCCCTCCCCAGCTTTCCTGGAGCCCCTTTCAATCCTGGGAGGTTGCTCTAAAGTCTCCCCAGAGCCTTTTCCTCTCCAGGCTGAATAACCCCAACTATCCCAGCCTCTCCTCATAGCAGAGGTGCTCCAGCCCTTGGACCATCTCTGTGGGCTCCTCTGGCCCCATTCCAGCAGTTCCATCGCCCCCTTGTTTTGGGGATCAGTCAATCCCAGAGGCTGCATTGTGGCCGGTCCTTCTCATTGCCGGGAGCCGTGTTCCCAGCTTCTGTGGGTCTGTCCTGTGCCCCAACTTCCTGTAGGGAACTGCTGGGGTGCAGGAGGCGCTCATGGTCCTGTAGGGAACTACTGATGGGATGTGGGATGCGGAACTGCGTCCCAGCCCCTCTCCTTGGAGCTCCCAAGGTCCAGAGCGAGCAGTGCCGTAGGTTTCCACCATCGTCCTCTTCCCTCCCTGCATCCCAGAGCAAGAAAGGGAAAGACCCCAATGCTCCAAAGCGGCCGATGTCAGCGTACATGCTCTGGCTGAATGCCAACCGGGAGAAGATCAAGTCGGACCACCCTGGGATCAGCATCACGGATCTCTCCAAGAAGGCCGGGGAGCTCTGGAAGGCCATGTCCAAGGAGAAGAAGGAGGTGAAGGACAGGGGTGGCTGGGACGTGGTGCTGAATCGGCCCTTGGGCCCCAGCTGGCGGCTGGGGAAGTGGAAGCCTGGAGGGCTCTTCCCTGGCCTCGGAATGCAGTGCTCCATGGGTCGGGAAGGGAGAGCAGCTTTGGGGAGGTGGTGGATTTGGGCTCCTGGGTGATCCGAGGCAGTGAGGGACACGGCAGGTGGGAATGGTGTTGGGATCCGGAGGGGGAGGAGGAGAGGAGGCCCCGCTGAGCACTTGCCCTTGCCGCAGGAATGGGATCGCAAGGCGGAGGATGCCCGGCGGGACTATGAGAAGGCCATGAAGGAATACAGCGTGAGCAGCCGGTCCGAGAGCTCCCGCATGTGAGTGCACAGCGTTCCCACTCCGGAATCGCTGCCGAGCCGGGGCCTCATCTGACCCCAGGCCTGGGGCGGGAGCAGCATCGTGGCTGTCAGCGGGATAACGCTTTTCCTCTCCCTTCTGGCCTCTTGGTGTGCAGGGAGAGGTCCAAGAAGAAGAAGAAGAAGCAGGAGAAGCAGATGAAGGGGAAGGCGGAGAAGAAAGGCACCACCTCCAAGTCCTCGTCCTCCACCAAATCCCCTGCCAAGAACACGAGCGAGACCTTCAAGAGCAAGGAATTCGTCTCCAGCGATGAGAGCTCCTCTGGGGAGAGCAAGAAGGAGGTGGGGATCGGGGCAGGAAGGCTGGGGGTTCTGCAGCCCTGGCCTCATCCCTGCCTTCCCCATCTCCTTCTGACCTCATGTCCTGATTTCGTGGTCTCATTCCCTGCTGATTCATTCCCACCCTGACCTCATTCCTTGCTTTTCTGACCTCATTCCTTGCTTTTCTGACCTCATTCCTTGCTTTTCTGACCTCATTCCTTGCTTTTCTGACCTCATTCCTTGCTTTTCTGACCTCATTCCTTGCTTTTCTGACCTCATTCCTTGCTTTTCTGACCTCATTCCTTGCTTTTCTGACCTAGTACCCTGCTCTTATGGCCGTATTCCCTGCTGCTCTGATCTCATTCCCTGCTCCCCACCCTCCTCCTCTGCTGCCCTGATGTCATTCCCTCCTTTTCTGATGTCATCCCCTCTTGCCCTGACATCATTCCTGGCTTTTCTGCACTCATTCCCTGCTCTCCTGATGTCGTTCCCTGTTTTTCTACCCTCGTTTCCTGCTTTTCATGACCTTATCCCCCACTGCTCAACCTCATTCCCTGCTTTCCAGTCTCCTCCACTGCTGCCCTGACGTCATTCCCTGCTTCCCTGATGTAGTTCCCTGCTCTCCTGATGTCATTCCTGACTTTTCTGACGTCATCCCCTCCTTTCCCTGACGTCATCCCCTCCTTTCCCTGACGTCATCCCCTCCTTTCCCTGACGTCATCCCCTCCTTTCCCTGACATGGTCCCCCCTTCCCACAGGACTCGGACGAGGATGCCGCCGCCAGCCCCACGCACAGCTCTGAGGACTCAGGGTCTGGCTCGGATTAGCGGCTGCCGCGGGCTCCAGGCTGGTGCCCGCAGTGGCGCAGGGGGGCACTGGGGATCCCAGGGCAGGGGTGGGGGCACCGGAAACCCCCACCCACCTTCCCAGCGTCTGGGTCACAGGGGGGACCCCGGCCAGGCTGGGAGTGAGGACGGTGTTGAGCGGGGTCGGAGCCCCCGGCCCCGCCGAGCCCGGGCTCCCGGCCACTGGGGTTTTTTAAATACGTGGGATTTTTTCCTTGTTTTGCTTTGTTTTGGTTTTGTATTTTGGATCCGTTCACTTGGAAATGTGATTGAATAAAAAACCGACCAAGGGCCAGAGTCAGGTGCGGAGCTAGGGTGGGAGTGGGGCTGGATGCCCCCCATTCCTTCCCAGTCCTCTTCCCTCCTTCTCTCTCTTTTCCCTTTCCTTTTTATTTCCCCTCCTCTCCCTTTTTATTTCTCCCCCCCTCCCTTTTTATTATTCTCCCCTCCCTTTTTATTATTCTCCCCTCCCTTTTTATTATTTCCCCTCCTCTCCCTTTTTATTTCCCCCCCTTTTTTTTCCCCTCTCCTTTTTTATTTTCTCCCCTCTTCCTTTTTTTTTTCCCCCTTCTACCATTTTTCTTTCCTGGCTCTCTTTTTATTTTTCTCCTCCCCCCTTCTCCCTGTGGAGCTGGAGTCTGTGGGCTTGGGGGTCTCTGTGATCCAGGGGATCTCTGTGGGTCTGGGGTCTCCTTGGCTCTGGGGATTCCTGTGGGTCTGGAGATGTCCATAGGTCTGGGGATCCCATGGATCTGGGAGTCTCCGTGGAGTTGGAGGTCTCTATGGCGTTGGGAGCCTTCTGGATTCAGAGATCCCCATGGATCTGGGGATCTCTCTGGATCTGGGGTCTCCCTAGGGTCGGGGGTCCCCTTGAATCTGGGGGTCTCTATGGGTTCTGTGGGTTTGGGCCTCTCTGCGCCTGGGATACCCCTGGCTCTGAAGTCCTCCCCTGCCGCTGGAAGCCCCTCCCCTCCCAGCCCTGTAGGGGGTGTCGCCCCTCGCCCCGCCCCCTCAGCGGCCACTCTACCTTCCCCTCTCTATGACCCCGCCCCGCCCAGGCCACGCGGCGCCGGGAGCCGCTCTGGTCGCGCCGCTCTCGTTGGTCGCTCCTGGGCGGGGGCGGGGGGGGCGTGGCCGGGCGCGGCGTTGGGTGAGTGGGGGTCGCAAACTGGGGGGTCTCCCCCCCTCCTCTTTTGGGCCCGTTGTGCCCGCAGGGACCGAAGCTGCGGGGGCCCCCGCGGCTTCGGTCCGTGCGGGCACAACGGGCTCAATGGAAAGGGGGTGGGTGGG
>JAUMJL010002302.1:0-26008 GCA_033558185.1 Dromococcyx pavoninus | reverse complement strand
GGTCCCTCTGCCCATTTTGGGGGGTTTTCAATCCATTTTTTGGTTTTCCACCCCATTTTTAGGTTTCTCAATCCATTTTTTGATTCCTCAGTCCATTTTTGGTCCCGCAGCCTATTTTTGTGTTCCTCAGCCCATTTTTTTGTTTCCTCAGTGTATTTTTGGGTTTCCCAGTCCATTTTTGGGTTCCTCAATCCATTTTTGGGTTTCCCAAGACATTTTTGGTTTCTCAGTCCTTTTTGGGGTTCCTCAGCCATATTTTAGGGTCTCTAAGCGCATTTTTGCATCCCTCAATCCATTTTTGGGTTCCTCAGTCCATTTTGGGTCCCTCAGCCCATTTTTTGGTTTCCCAGCCCATGTTTGGGTTTCTGAAACCATTTTTGGTTTCCTCAGTCCATTTTGGGGTTTTCCAGTAAATTTTTGGCTTTCTGGGTCCATTTTCTTGTTCCTCAATCTATTTTTTGGTTTCCTCAGCCCATTTTTTGGTTTCCCAGCCCATGTTTGGGTTTCTGAATCCATTTTTGGGTTCCTCAGTCCATTTTTTTTCTTTTCCAGTCAATTTTTGGCTTTCTCGGTCCATTTTTGGGGTTCCTCAATTTATTTTTTGGTTTCCTCAGTCCATTTTGGGGTTTTCCAGTAAATTTTTGGCTTTCTGAGTCCATTTTTTGGTTCCTCAATCTATTTTTTGGTTTCCTCAGTCCATTTTTGGGTTTCCCAGTCCATTTTTGGGTTCCTCAATCCATTTTTGGGTTGCCCAAGACATTTTTGGTTTCTCAGTCCTTTTTGGGGTTCCTCAGCCATATTTTAGGGTCTCTAAGCCCATTTTTGCATCCCTCAATCCATTTTTGGGTTCCTCAGTCCATTTTGGGTCTCTCAGCCCATTTTTTGGTTTCCCAGCCCATGTTTGGGTTTCTGAATCCATTTTTGGTTTCCTCAGTCCATTTTGGGGTTTTCCAGTAAATTTTTGGCTTTCTGGGTCCATTTTCTGGTTCCTCAATGTATTTTTTGGTTTCCTCAGTCCATTTTTGGGTTTCCCAGTCCATTTTTGGTTTCCTCTATCCATTTTTGGGTTCCTCAATCCATTTTATGGGTTTCTCAGCCCATTTCTTGGTTTGTCAATCCATATTTGGTTTGCCCATGACATTTTGGTTTCTCAGTCTGTTTTTGGTCCCTCCGCTCATTTTTGGTTTCCTCAATGCAGTTTTTGGGTTCCTCAATCCATGTCTTGGTCACTCAGACTATTTTTGGGTTTCTCAGCCTTTTTTTGGGTTCCTCAGCCTTTTTTGGGGTTCTTGAAACCATTTATGGGTTTCTCATCCCATTTTTAGGTTCCTCAATCCAGTTTTGGGTTCCTCAATACATTTTTGGGTCCCGCAGCACATTTCTGGGTCTGTCAGCCCTTTGCTGGGGTTCTTCAACCCATTTTTGGGTTTCCCAGCTCATTTTTAGGTTTCCGAGCTTTTTTGGGGGTTTCTCAGCCAATTTTTGGTTTCCTCATGCCATTTTTGGATTCCTCAGTCCATCATTGGGTTCCTCAATACATTTTTGGTCCTGCAGCCCATTTTTGGGTCCCTCTGCCCATTTTGGGGGTTTTTCAATCCATTTTTTGGTTTTCCACCCCATTTGTAGGTTCCTCAATCCATTTTTTGATTCCTCAGTCCATTTTTGGTCCCGCAGCCTATTTTTGTGTTCCTCAGTCCATTTTGTTGTTTCCTCAGTGTATTTTTGGGTTTCCCAGTCCATTTTTGGGTTCCTCAATCCATTTTTGGGTTGCCCAAGACATTTTTGGTTTCTCAGTCCTTTTTTGGGTTCCTCAGCCATATTTTAGGGTCTCTAAGCCCATTTTTGCATCCCTCAATCCATTTTTAGGTTCCTCAGTTCATTTTGGGTCCCTCAGCCTATTTTTGGGTTCCTCAGTCCATTTTGGGTCCCTCAGCCCATTTTTTGGTTTCCCAGCCCATGTTTGGGTTTCTGAATCCATTTTTGGGTTCCTCAGTCCATTTTTTTTGTTTTCCAGTCAATTTTTGGCTTTCTCGGTCCATTTTTGGGGTTCCTCAATTTATTTTTTGGTTTCCTCAGTCCATTTTTGGGTTTCCCAGTCCATTTTTGGCTTTCTCAGTCAATTTTTACGTTTACAATCCATTTTTCGTTTCGTCAATCTATTTTTCTGTTTCCTCAGTCCATTTTTTTGGGTTTCCCAGACCATTTTTGGGTTCCTCAAGCCATTTCTGGGTTTCTCAACCCATTATTTGGTTTTTCAATCCATTTTTTGGTTCCTCAGTCCATTTTTGGGTTTCCCAGTTGATTTTTTGGCTTTCTCAGTCCATTTTTATGTTTCTCAATCCATTTTTGGTCTGTCAATCTATTTTTAGGTTTCCTCAGACCATTTTTGGGTTTCCCAGTCCTTTTTTGGGTTCCTCAATCCATTTTTGGGTTTCCCAAGACATTTTTGGTTTCTCAGTCCGTTTTGGGGTTCCTCAGCCATATTTTAGGGTCTCTAAGCCCATTTTTGCATCCCTCAATCCATTTTTGGGTTCCTCAGTCCATTTTGGGTCCCTCAGCCCATTTTTTGGTTTCCCAGCCCATGTTTGGGTTTCTGAATCCATTTTTGGTTTCCTCAGTCCATTTTGGGGTTTTCCAGTAAATTTTTGGCTTTCTGGGTCCATTTTCTTGTTCCTCAATCTATTTTTTGTTTTCCTCAGCCCATTTTTGGGTTTCCCAGCCCATGTTTGGGTTTCTGAATCCATTTTTGGGTTCCTCAGTCCATTTTTTTTGTTTTCCAGTCAATTTTTGGCTTTCTCGGTCCATTTTTGGGGTTCCTCAATTTATTTTTTGGTTTCCTCAGTCCATTTTGGGGTTTTCCAGTAAATTTTTGGCTTTCTGGGTCCATTTTTTGGTTCCTCAATCTATTTTTTGGTTTCCTCAGTCTATTTTTGGGTTTCCCAGTCCATTTTTGGTTTCCTCTATCCATTTTTGGGTTCCTCAATCCATTTTATGGGTTTCTCAGCCCATTTCTTGGTTTGTCAATCCATATTTGGTTTGCCCATGACATTTTTGGTTTCTCAGTCTGTTTTTGGTCCCTCAGCTCATTTTTGGTTTCCTCAATGCAGTTTTTGGGTTCCTCAATCCATGTCTTGGTCACTCAGACTATTTTTGGGTTTCTCAGCCTTTTTTTGGGTTCCTCAGCCTTTTTTGGGGTTCCTGAAACCATTTATGGGTTTCTCATCCCATTTTTAGGTTCCTCAATCCATTTTTGGGTTCCTCAATACATTTTTGGGTCCCGCAGCACATTTCTGGGTCTGTCAGCCCTTTGTTGGGGTTCTTCAACCCATTTTTGGGTTTCCCAGCTCATTTTTAGGTTTCCAAGCTTTTTTGGGGGTTTCTCAGCCAATTTTTGGTTTCCTCATGCCATTTTTGGATTCCTCAGTCCATCATTGGGTTCCTCAATACATTTTTGGTCCTGCAGCCCATTTTTGGGTCCCTCTGCCCATTTTGGGGGTTTTTCAATCCATTTTTTGGTTTTCCACCCCATTTGTAGGTTCCTCAATCCATTTTTTGATTCCTCAGTCCATTTTTGGTCCCGCAGCCTATTTTTGTGTTCCTCAGTCCATTTTGTTGTTTCCTCAGTGTATTTTTGGGTTTCCCAGTCCATTTTTGGGTTCCTCAATCCATTTTGGGGTTGCCCAAGACATTTTTGGTTTCTCAGTCCTTTTTGGGGTTCCTCAGCCATATTTTAGGGTCTCTAAGCCCATTTTTGCATCCCTCAATCCATTTTTAGGTTCCTCAGTTCATTTTGGGTCCCTCAGCCCATTTTTGGGTTCCTCAGTCCATTTTGGGTCCCTCAGCCCATTTTTTGGTTTCCCAGCCCATGTTTGGGTTTCTGAATCCATTTTTGGGTTCCTCAGTCCATTTTTTTTGTTTTCCAGTCAATTTTTGGCTTTCTCGGTCCATTTTTGGGGTTCCTCAATTTATTTTTTGGTTTCCTCAGTCCATTTTTGGGTTTCCCAGTCCATTTTTGGCTTTCTCAGTCAATTTTTACGTTTACAATCCATTTTTCGTTTCGTCAATCTATTTTTCTGTTTCCTCAGTCCATTTTTTTGGGTTTCCCAGACCATTTTTGGGTTCCTCAAGCCATTTCTGGGTTTCTCAACCCATTATTTGGTTTTTCAATCCATTTTTTGGTTCCTCAGTCCATTTTTGGGTTTCCCAGTTGATTTTTTGGCTTTCTCAGTCCATTTTTATGTTTCTCAATCCATTTTTGGTCTGTCAATCTATTTTTAGGTTTCCTCAGACCATTTTTGGGTTTCCCAGTCCTTTTTTGGGTTCCTCAATCCATTTTTGGGTTTCCCAAGACATTTTTGGTTTCTCAGTCCGTTTTGGGGTTCCTCAGCCATATTTTAGGGTCTCTAAGCCCATTTTTGCATCCCTCAATCCATTTTTGGGTTCCTCAGTCCATTTTGGGTCCCTCAGCCCATTTTTTGGTTTCCCAGCCCATGTTTGGGTTTCTGAATCCATTTTTGGTTTCCTCAGTCCATTTTGGGGTTTTCCAGTAAATTTTTGGCTTTCTGGGTCCATTTTCTTGTTCCTCAATCTATTTTTTGTTTTCCTCAGCCCATTTTTGGGTTTCCCAGCCCATGTTTGGGTTTCTGAATCCATTTTTGGGTTCCTCAGTCCATTTTTTTTGTTTTCCAGTCAATTTTTGGCTTTCTCGGTCCATTTTTGGGGTTCCTCAATTTATTTTTTGGTTTCCTCAGTCCATTTTGGGGTTTTCCAGTAAATTTTTGGCTTTCTGGGTCCATTTTTTGGTTCCTCAATCTATTTTTTGGTTTCCTCAGTCTATTTTTGGGTTTCCCAGTCCATTTTTGGTTTCCTCTATCCATTTTTGGGTTCCTCAATCTATTTTATGGGTTTCTCAGCCCATTTCTTGGTTTGTCAATCCATATTTGGTTTGCCCATGACATTTTTGGTTTCTCAGTCTGTTTTTGGTCCCTCAGCTCATTTTTGGTTTCCTCAATGCAGTTTTTGGGTTCCTCAATCCATGTCTTGGTCACTCAGACTATTTTGGGGTTTCTCAGCCTTTTTTTGGGTTCCTCAGCCTTTTTTGGGGTTCCTGAAACCATTTATGGGTTTCTCATCCCATTTTTAGGTTCCTCAATCCATTTTTGGGTTCCTCAATACATTTTTGGGTCCCGCAGCACATTTCTGGGTCTGTCAGCCCTTTGTTGGGGTTCTTCAACCCATTTTTGGGTTTCCCAGCTCATTTTTAGGTTTCCAAGCTTTTTTGGGGGTTTCTCAGCCAATTTTTGGTTTCCTCATGCCATTTTTGGATTCCTCAGTCCATCATTGGGTTCCTCAATACATTTTTGGTCCTGCAGCCCATTTTTGGGTCCCTCTGCCCATTTTGGGGGTTTTTCAATCCATTTTTTGGTTTTCCACCCCATTTGTAGGTTCCTCAATCCATTTTTTGATTCCTCAGTCCATTTTTGGTCCCGCAGCCTATTTTTGTGTTCCTCAGTCCATTTTGTTGTTTCCTCAGTGTATTTTTGGGTTTCCCAGTCCATTTTTGGGTTCCTCAATCCATTTTTGGGTTGCCCAAGACATTTTTGGTTTCTCAGTCCTTTTTGGGGTTCCTCAGCCATATTTTAGGGTCTCTAAGCCCATTTTTGCATCCCTCAATCCATTTTTAGTTTCCTCAGTTCATTTTGGGTCCCTCAGCACATTTTTGGGTTCCTCAGTCCATTTTGGGTCCCTCAGCCCATTTTTTGGTTTCCCAGCCCATGTTTGGGTTTCTGAATCCATTTTTGGGTTCCTCAACCCATTTTTTTTGTTTTCCAGTCAATTTTTGGCTTTCTCGGTCCATTTTTGGGGTTCCTCAATTTATTTTTTGGTTTCCTCAGTCCATTTTTGGGTTTCCCAGTCCATTTTTGGCTTTCTCAGTCAATTTTTACGTTTACAATCCATTTTTCGTTTCGTCAATCTATTTTTCTGTTTCCTCAGTCCATTTTTTTGGGTTTCCCTGACCATTTTTGGGTTCCTCAAGCCATTTCTGGGTTTCTCAACCCATTATTTGGTTTTTCAATCCATTTTTTGGTTCCTCAGTCCATTTTTGGGTTTCCCAGTTGATTTTTTGGCTTTCTCAGTCCATTTTTAGGTTTCTCAATCCATTTTTGGTCTGTCAATCTATTTTTAGGTTTCCTCAGACCATTTTTGGGTTTCCCAGTCCATTTTTGGGTTCCTCAATCCATTTTTGGGTTTCCCAAGACATTTTTGGTTTCTCAGTCCTTTTTGGGGTTCCTCAGCCATATTTTAGGGTCTCTAAGCCCATTTTTGCATCCCTCAATCCATTTTTGGGTTCCTCAGTCCATTTTGGGTCCCTCAGCCCATTTTTTGGTTTCCCAGCCCATGTTTGGGTTTCTGAATCCATTTTTGGTTTCCTCAGTCCATTTTGGGGTTTTTCCAGTAAATTTTTGGCTTTCTGGGTCCATTTTCTGGTTCCTCAATCTATTTTTTGGTTTCCTCAGTCCATTTTTGGGTTTCCCAGTCCATTTTTGGTTTCCTCTATCCATTTTTGGGTTCCTCAATCCATTTTATGGGTTTCTCAGCCCATTTCTTGGTTTGTCAATCCATATTTGGTTTGCCCATGACATTTTTGGTTTCTCAGTCTGTTTTTGGTCCCTCAGCTCATTTTTGATTTCCTCAATGCAGTTTTTGGGTTCCTCAATCCATGTCTTGGTCACTCAGACTATTTTTGGGTTTCTCAGCCTTTTTTTGGGTTCCTCAGCCTTTTTTTTGGTGTTCTTGAAACCATTTATGGGTTTCTCATCCCATTTTTAGGTTCCTCAATCCAGTTTTGGGTTCCTCAATACATTTTTGGGTCCCGCAGCACATTTCTGGGTCTGTCAGCCCTTTGCTGGGGTTCTTCAACCCATTTTTGGGTTTCCCAGCTCATTTTTAGGTTTCCGAGCTTTTTGGGGGGTTTCTCAGCCAATTTTGGTTTCCTCATGCCATTTTTGGATTCCTCAGTCCATCATTGGGTTCCTCAATACATTTTTGGTCCTGCAGCTCATTTTTGGGTCCCTCTGCCCATTTTGGGGGTTTTTCAATCCATTTTTTGGTTTTCCACCCCATTTGTAGGTTCCTCAATCCATTTTTTGATTCCTCAGTCCATTTTTGGTTCCGCAGCCTATTTTTGTGTTCCTCAGTCCATTTTGTTGTTTCCTCAGTGTATTTTTGGGTTTCCCAGTCCATTTTTGGGTTCCTCAATCCATTTTTGGGTTGCCCAAGACATTTTTGGTTTCTCAGTCCTTTTTTGGGTTCCTCAGCCATATTTTAGGGTCTCTAAGCCCATTTTGGCATCCCTCAATCCATTTTTAGGTTCCTCAGTTCATTTTGGGTCCCTCAGCCTATTTTTGGGTTCCTCAGTCCATTTTGGGTCCCTCAGCCCATTTTTTGGTTTCCCAGCCCATGTTTGGGTTTCTGAATCCATTTTTGGGTTCCTCAGTCCATTTTTTTTGTTTTCCAGTCAATTTTTGGCTTTCTCGGTCCATTTTTGGGGTTCCTCAATTTATTTTTTGGTTTCCTCAGTCCATTTTTGGGTTTCCCAGTCCATTTTTGGCTTTCTCAGTCAATTTTTACGTTTACAATCCATTTTTCGTTTCGTCAATCTATTTTTTTGTTTCCTCAGTCCATTTTTTTGGGTTTCCCAGACCATTTTTGGGTTCCTCAAGCCATTTCTGGGTTTCTCAACCCATTATTTGGTTTTTCAATCCATTTTTTGGTTCCTCAGTCCATTTTTGGGTTTCCCAGTTGATTTTTTGGTTTTCTCAGTCCATTTTTAGGTTTCTCAATCCATTTTTGGTCTGTCAATCTATTTTTAGGTTTCCTCAGACCATTTTTGGGTTTCCCAGTCCATTTTTGGGTTCCTCAATCCATTTTTGGGTTTCCCAAGACATTTTTGGTTTCTCAGTCCTTTTTGGGGTTCCTCAGCCATATTTTAGGGTCTCTAAGCCCATTTTTGCATCCCTCAATCCATTTTTGGGTTCCTCAGTCCATTTTGGGTCCCTCAGCCCATTTTTTTGGTTTCCCAGCCCATGTTTGGGTTTCTGAATCCATTTTTGGTTTCCTCAGTCCATTTTGGGGTTTTCCAGTAAATTTTTGGTTTTCTGGGTCCATTTTCTGGTTCCTCAATCTATTTTTTGGTTTCCTCAGTCCATTTTTGTGTTTCCCAGTCCATTTTTGGTTTCCTCTATCCATTTTTGGGTTCCTCAATACATTTTTGGTTCCCGCAGCACATTTCTGGGTCTGTCAGCCCTTTGCTGGGGTTCTTCAACCCATTTTTGGGTTTCCCAGCCCAGTTTTAGGTTTCCGAGCTTTTTTGGGGGTTTCTCAGCCAATTTTTGGTTTCCTCATGCCATTTTTGGATTCCTCAGTCCATCATTGGGTTCCTCAATACATTTTTGGTCCTGCAGCCCATTTTTGGGTCCCTCTGCCCATTTTGGGGGTTTTTCAATCCATTTTTTGGTTTTCCACCCCATTTTTAGGTTTCTCAATCCATTTTTTGATTCCTCAGTGCATTTTTGGTCCCGCAGCCTATTTTTGTGTTCCTCAGCCCATTTTTTTGTTTCCTCAGTGTATTTTTGGGTTTCCCAGTCCATTTTTGGGTTCCTCAATCCATTTTTGTGTTGCTCAAGACATTTTTGGTTTCTCAGTCCTTTTTGGGGTTCCTCAGTCATATTTTAGGGTCTCTAAGCCCATTTTTGCATCCCTCAATCCATTTTTGGGTTCCTCAGTCCATTTTGGGTCCCTCAGCCCATTTTTTGGTTTCCCAGCCCATGTTTGGGTTTCTGAATCCATTTTTCGTTTCCTCAGTCCATTTTGGGGTTTTCCAGTAAATTTTTTGCTTTCTGGGTCCATTTTCTGGTTCCTCAATCTATTTTTTGGTTTCCTCAGTCCATTTTTGGGTTCCTCAATCCATTTTATGGTTTTCTCAGCCCATTTCTTGGTTCGTCAATCCATTTTTGGTTTGCCCATGACATTTTTGGTTTCTCAGTCTGTGTTTGGTCCCTCAGCTCATTTTTGGTTTCCTCAATGCAGTTTTTGGGTTCCTCAATCCATGTCTTGGTCACTCAGACTATTCTTGGGTTTCTCAGCCTTTTTTTGGGTTCCTGAGCCTTTTTTTGGGTTCCTGAAACCATTTATGGGTTTCTCATCCCATTTTTAGGTTCCTCAATCCATTTTTGGGTTCCTCAATACGTTTTTGGGTCCCGCAGCACATTTCTGGGTCTGTCAGCCCTTTGCTGGGGTTCTTCAACCCATTTTTGGGTTTCCCAGCCCATTTTTAGGTTTCCGAGCTTTTTTTGGGGTTTCTCAGCCAATTTTTGGTTTCCTCATGCCATTTTTGGATTCCTCAGTCCATCATTGGGTTCCTCAATACATTTTTGGTCCTGCAGCCCATTTCTGGGTCCCTCTGCCCATTTTGGGGGTTTTTCAATCCATTTTTTGGTTTTCCACCCCATTTTCAGGTTCCTCATTCCATTTTTTGATTCCTCAGTCCATTTTTGGTCCCGCAGCCTATTTTTGTGTTCCTCAGTCCATTTTTTTGTTTCCTCAGTGTATTTTTGGGTTTCCCAGTCCATTTTTGGGTTCCTCAATCCATTTTTGGGTTGTCCAAGACATTTTTGGTTTCTCAGTCCTTTTTGGGGTTCCTCAGCCATATTTTAGGGTCTCTAAGCCCATTTTTGCATCCCTCAATCCATTTTTAGTTTCCTCAGTTCATTTTGGGTCCCTCAGCCCATTTTTGGGTTCCTCAGTCCATTTTGGGTCCCTCAGCCCATTTTTTGGTTTCCCAGCCCATGTTTGGGTTTCTGAATCCATTTTTGGATTCCGCAGTCCATTTTTGGGTTCCTGAGCCCACTTTTTTCATATCCTCAATCCATTTTTGAGTACCTCAGCCCATTTTTTGCTCCCTCCTTCCATTTTTGGGTCCCTCATACTTTTTTGGAGTCCCTCAAACCATTTTCGGGTCCTTCAGTCCTTTTTTTGTTTGGTCAAACCATTTTTTGGTTTTCTCACCCATTTTTGGGTTCCTCAATCCATTTTTGGGTTACCCAGTCGATTTTTGGCTTTCTCAGTCCATTTTTAGCTTTACAATCCATTTTTTTTGATTCTCAGCCCATTTTTGGGTTTCTGAATCAGTTTTTGGGTTCCTCAGTTCATTTTTGGGTTTTTCAGTCCATTTTTGGCTTTCTCACTCCATTTTCTGGTTCCTCAATCTATTTTTTTGTTTCCTCAGTCCATTTTTTGGTTTCCCAGTCCATTTATGTGTTATTCAAGCCATTTCTGGGTTTCTCAACCCATTTTTAGGTTTTTCAATCCAGTTTTGGATTCCTCAGCCCATTTTTGGGCTATTGCAACGCATTTTTGTGTTTCTCAATCCATTTGTGGGTTCCTCAGTCCATTTTTTGGGTTTTGCAAGCCATTTTTGGGTTTCTCAATCCATTTTTGGTTTACTCAGTCTATTTTGGGATCCTCTAGCCCATTTTTGGGTTCCTCAGTCCATTTTTGGGTTCCTCAATCCATTTTTTGTGTCCCTCATCCGATTTTTGTTTTTCTCACCCTTTTTGGGTTCCTCAATGCATTTTTGGGTTGCCCAGGACATTTTCAGTTTCTCAGTATATTTTGGGATACCTCAGCCATATTTAAGGTCTCTAAGCCCATTTTTGCGTCCCTCAATCCATTTTTGGTTTCCTCAGTCCATTTTGGGTCCCTCAGCCCATTTTTGAGTTTCTCAGCCTTTTTTGGCGGTTTCTCAATCCATTTTTGGGTTCCTCAGTCCATTTTTTTTGTTTTCCAGTCAATTTTTGGCTTTCTCAGTCCATTTTTGGGGTTCCTCAATTTATTTTTTAGTTTCCTCAGTCCATTTTTGAATTTCCCAGTCCATTTTTGGCTTTCTCAGTCAATTTTTACGTTTACAATCCATTTTTGGTTTCGTCAATCTATTTTTTTTTTCCTCAGTCCATTTTTTGGGTTTCCCGGTCCATTTTTGGGTTCCTCAAGCCATTTCTGGGTTTCTCAACCCATTATTGGGTTTTTCAATCCATTTTTTGGTTCCTCAGTCCAGTTTTGGGTTTCCTAGTCGATTTTTGGCTTTCTCAGTCCATTTTTAGGTTTCTCAATCCATTTTTGGGTCAGTCAATCTATTTTTAGGTTTCCTCAGACCATTTTTGGTTTTCTCAACCCATTTTTGGGTTCCTCAATCCATGTCTTGCTCACTCAGCCCATTTTTGGGTTTCTCCGTCTATTTTTGGATTCCTTGAACCATTTTTGGTTTTCTCAAACCATTTTTGGGTTTCTGAATCCATTTTTGGTTTCCTCTGTCCGTTTTGATTTTTTGGCTTTCTGGGTCCATTTTCTTGTTCCTCAATCTATTTTTTGGTTTCTCAGTCCATTTTTGGGTTTCCAGTCCATTTTTCGGTTTGTCAATGAATTTTTGGTTTGCCCATGACATTTTCGGTTTCTCAGTCTGTTTTTGGTCCCTCAGCTCATTTTTGGTTTCCTCAATGCAGTTTTGGGTTCCTCAATCCATGTCTTGGTCACTCAGCCTATTTTTGGGTTTCTCAGCCTATTTTTCGGTTCCTCAAACCATTTATGGGTTTCTCAACCCATTTTTAGGTTCCTCAATCCATTTTTGAGTTCCTCAGTCCGTTTTTGGGTTCCTCAATACATTTTTGGGTCCCGCAGCACATTTTTGATTCTGTCAGCCCTTTGCTGGGGTTCTTCAACCCATTTTTGGGTTTCCCAGCCCATTTTTAGGTTTCCGAGCTTTTTCAGGGATTTCTCAGCCAATTTTTGGTTTCCTCATGCCATTTTTGTGTTCCTCAGTCCATCATTGGGTTCCTCAATACATTTTTGGTCTTGCAGCCCATTTTTGGGTCCCTCTGCCATTTTGGGGGTTTTTCAATCCATTTTTTGGTTTTCCACCCCATTTTTAGGTTTCTCAATCCATTTTTTAATTCCTCAGTCCATTTTTGGTCCCGCAGCCTATTTTTGTGTTCCTCAGTCCATTTTTTTGTTTCCTCAGTGTATTTTTGGGTTTCCCAGTCCATTTTTGGGTTCCTCAATCCATTTTTGGGTTGCCCAAGACATTTTGGTTTCTCAGTCCTTTTTGGGTTCCTCAGCCATATTTTAGGGTCTCTAAGCGCATTTTTGCATCCCTCAATCCATTTTTGGGTTCCTCAGTCCATTTTGGGGTTTTCCAGTAAATTTTTGGCTTTCTGGGTCCATTTACTTGTTCCTCAATCTATTTTTTTGGTTTCCTCAGCCCATTTTTTGGTTTCCCAGCCCATGTTTGGGTTTCTGAATCCATTTTTGGTTTCCTCAGTCCATTTTGGGGTTTTCAAGTAAATTTTTGGCTTTCTGGGGTCCATTTTCTGTTCCTCAATCTATTTTTTGGTTTCCCTCAGCCCATTTTTTGGGTTTCCCAGCCCATGTTTGGGTTTCTGAATCCATTTTTGGGTTCCTCAGTCCATTTTTTTTCTTTCCCAGTCAATTTTTGGCTTTCTCGGTCCATTTTTGGGGTTCCTCAATTTATTTTTTGGTTTCCTCAGTCCATTTTGGGGTTTTCCAGTAAATTTTTGCTTTCTGGGTCCATTTTTTGGTTCCTCAATCTATTTTTTGGTTTCCTCAGTCCATTTTTGGGTTTCCCAGTCCATTTTTGGTTTCCTCTATCCATTTTTGGGTTCCTCAATCCATTTTATGGGTTTCTCAGCCCATTTCTTGGTTTGTCAATCCATATTTGGTTTGCCCATGACATTTTTGGTTTCTCAGTCTGTTTTTGGTCCTCAGCTCATTTTTGGTTTCCTCAATGCAGTTTTTGGGTTCCTCAATCCATGTTTTGGTCACTCAGCCTATTTTTGGATTTCTCAGCCTTTTTTGGGGTTCCTCAGCCTTTTTTTGAGTTCCTCAAAACATTTATGGGTTTCTCAACCCATTTTTAGGTTCCTCAATCCATTTTTGGGTACCTCAATACATTTTTGGGTCCCGCAGCACATTTCTGGGTCTGTCAGCCCTTTGCTGGGGTTCTTCAACCCATTTTTGGGTTTCTCAGCTCATTTTTAGGTTTCCGAGCTTTTTTGGGGGTTTTCTCAGCCAATTTTTGGTTTCCTCATGCCATTTTTGGATTCCTCAGTCCATCATTGGGTTCCTCCATACATTTTTGGTCCTGCAGCCCATTTTTGGGTCCCTCTGCCCATTTTGGGGGTTTTTCAATCCATTTTTTGGTTTTCCACCCCATTTGTAGGTTCCTCAATCCATTTTTGATTCCTCAGTCCATTTTTGGTCCCGCAGCCTATTTTTGTGTTCCTCAGTCCATTTTGTTGTTTCCTCAGTGTATTTTTGGGTTTCCAGCCATCCTTTTTTGGGTTCCTCAATCCATTTTTGGGTTGCCCAAGACATTTTTGGTTTCTCAGTCCTTTTTTGGGTTCCTCAGCCATATTTTAGGGTCTCTAAGCCCATTTTTGCATCCCTCAATCCATTTTTAGGTTCCTCAGTTCATTTTGGGTCCCTCAGCCTATTTTTGGGTTCCTCAGTCCATTTTGGGTCCCTCAGCCCATTTTTTGGTTTCCAGCCCATGTTTGGGTTTCTGAATCCATTTTGGGTTCCTCAGTCCATTTTTTTTGTTTTCCAGTCAATTTTTGGCTTTCTCGGTCCATTTTTGGGGTTCCTCAATTTATTTTTTGGTTTCCTCAGTCCATTTTTGGGTTTCCAGTCCATTTTTGGCTTTCTCAGTAAATTTTTACGTTTACAATCCATTTTTCGTTTCTGTCAATCTATTTTTTTGTTTCCTCAGTCCATTTTTTTGGGTTTCCAGTCCATTTTTGGGTTCCTCAATCCTTTTTTGGGTTGCCCCAAGACATTTTTGGTTTCTCAGTCCTTTTTGGGGTTCCTCAGCCATATTTTAGGGTCTCTAAGCCCATTTTTGCATCCCTCAATCCATTTTTGGGTTCCTCAGTCCATTTTGGGTCCCTCAGCCCATTTTTTGGTTTCCCAGCCCATGTTTGGGTTTCTGAATCCATTTTTGGTTTCCTCAGTCCATTTTGGGGTTTTCCAGTAAATTTTTTGGCTTTCTGGGTCCATTTTTCTGGTTCCTCAATCTATTTTTTGGTTTCCTCAGTCCATTTTTGGGTTTCCCAGTCCATTTTTGGTTTCCTCTATCCATTTTTGGGTTCCTCAATCCATTTTATGGGTTTCTCAGCCCATTTCTTGGTTCGTCAATCCATATTTGGTTTGCTCCATGACATTTTCGGTTTCTCAGTCTGTTTTTGGTCCCTCAGCTCATTTTTGGTTTCCTCAATGCAGTTTTTGGGTTCCTCAATCCATGTCTTGGTCACTCAGACTATTCTTGGGTTTCTCAGCCTTTTTTGGGTTCCTCAGCCTTTTTTTGGGTTCCTGAAACCATTTATGGGTTCTCATCCCATTTTTAGGTTCCTCAAGTCCATTTTTGGGTTCCTCAATACATTTTTGGGTCCCGCAGCACATTTTTGATTCTGTCAGCCCTTTGCTGGGGTTCTTCAACCCTATTTTTGGGTTTCCAGCCCATTTTTAGGTTTCCGAGCTTTTTCAGGGATTTCTCAGCCAATTTTTGTTTCCTCATGCCATTTTTGGATTCCTCAGTCCATCATTGGGTTCCTCAATACATTTTTGGTCCTGCAGCCCATTTTTGGGTCCCTCTGCCCATTTTGGGGTTTTTTCAATCATTTTTTGGTTTTCCACCCCATTTGTAGGTTCCTCAATCCATTTTTTGATTCCTCAGTCCATTTTTGGTCCCGCAGCCTATTTTTGTGTTCCTCAGTCCATTTTGTTGTTTCTCAGTGTATTTTTGGGTTTCCCAGTCCATTTTTGGGTTCCTCAATCCATTTTTGGGTTGCCCAAGACATTTTTGGTTTCTCAGTCCCTTTTTTGGGTTCCTCAGCCATATTTTAGGGTCTCTAAGCCCATTTTTGCATCCCTCAATCCATTTTTAGGTTCCTCAGTTCATTTTGGATCCCTCAGCCTATTTTTGGGTTCCTCAGTCCATTTTGGGTCCCTCAGCCCATTTTTTGGTTTCCCAGCCCATGTTTGGGTTTCTGAATCCATTTTTGGGTTCCTCAGTCCATTTTTTTTTGTTTTCCAGTCAATTTTTGGCTTTCTCGGTCCATTTTTGGGGTTCCTCAATTTATTTTTTGGGTTCCTCAGTCCATTTTTGGGTTCCTCAATCCATTTTTTGTGTCCCTCATCCGATTTTTGTTTTTCTCACACCTTTTTGGGTTCCTCAATGCATTTTTGGGTTGCCCAGGACATTTTCAGTTTCTCAGTATATTTTGGGATACCTCAGCCATATTTAAGGTCTCTAAGCCCATTTTTGCGTCCCTCAATCCATTTTTGGTTCCTCAGTCCATTTTGGGTCCCTCAGCCCATTTTGAGTTTCTCAGCCTTTTTTTGGGGTTCTCAATCCATTTTTGGGTTCCTCAGTCCATTTTTTTTGTTTTCCAGTCAATTTTGGCTTTCTCAGTCCATTTTTGGGGTTCCTCAATTTATTTTTAGTTTCCTCAGTCCATTTTTGAATTTCCCAGTCCATTTTTGGCTTTCTCAGTCAATTTTTACGTTTACAATCCATTTTTGGTTTCGTCAATCTATTTTTTTTTTCCTCAGTCCATTTTTTGGGTTTCGCCGTCCATTTTTGGGTTCCTCAAGCCATTTCTGGGTTTCTCAACCCATTATTGGGTTTTTCAATCCATTTTTTGGTTCCTCAGTCCAGTTTTGGGTTTCCTAGTCGATTTTTGGCTTTCTCAGTCCATTTTTAGGTTTCTCAATCCATTTTTGGGTCAGTCAATCTATTTTTAGGTTTCCTCAGACCATTTTTGGTTTTCTCAACCCATTTTTGGTTTCTCAGTCCTTTTTGGGGTTCCTCAGCATATTTTAGGGTCTCTAAGCCCATTTTTGCGTCTCTCAGCCCATTTTTGGGTTCCTCAGTCCATTTTGGGTCCCTCAGCCCATTTTTTGGTTTCCCAGCCCATGTTTGGGTTTCTGAATCCATTTTTGGATTCCGCAGTCCATTTTTGGGTTCCTGAGCCCACTTTTTTCATATCCTCAATCCATTTTTGAGTACCTCAGCCATTTTTTTCTCCCTCCTTCCATTTTTGGGTCCCTCATACTTTTTTGGAGTCCCTCAACCATTTCGGGTCCTTCAGTCCTTTTTTTGTTTGGTCAAACCATTTTTTGTTTTCTCACCCATTTTTGGGTTCCTCAATCCATTTTTGGTTACCCAGTCGATTTTTGGCTTTCTCAGTCCATTTTTAGCTTTACAATCCATTTTTTTTGATTCTCAGCCCATTTTTGGGTTTCTGAATCAGTTTTTGGGTTCCTCAGTTCATTTTTGGGTTTTCAGTCCATTTTTGGCTTTCTCACTCCATTTTCTGGTTCCTCAATCTATTTTTTTGTTTCCTCAGTCCATTTTTGGTTTCCCAGTCCATTTATGTGTATTCAAGCCATTTCTGGGTTTCTCAACCCATTTTTAGGTTTTTCAATCCAGTTTTGGATTCCTCAGCCCATTTTTGGGCTATTGCAATTTGGGCTATTGCAACGCATTTTTGTGTTTCTCAATCCATTTGTGGGTTCCTCAGTCCATTTTTTGGGTTTTGCAAGCCATTTTTGGGTTTCTCAATCCATTTTTGGTTTACTCAGTCTATTTTGGGATCCTCTAGCCCATTTTTGGGTTCCTCAGTCCATTTTTGGGTTCCTCAATCCATTTTTTGTGTCCCTCATCCGATTTTTGTTTTTCTCACCCTTTTTGGGTTCCTCAATGCATTTTTGGGTTGCCCAGGACATTTTCAGTTTCTCAGTATATTTTGGGATACCTCAGCCATATTTAAGGTCTCTAAGCCCATTTTTGCGTCCCTCAATCCATTTTTGGTTTCCTCAGTCCATTTTGGGTCCCTCAGCCCATTTTTGAGTTTCTCAGCCTTTTTTTGGGGTTTCTCAATCCATTTTTGGGTTCCTCAGTCCATTTTTTTTGTTTTCCAGTCAATTTTTGGCTTTCTCAGTCCATTTTTGGGGTTCCTCAATTTATTTTTTAGTTTCCTCAGTCCATTTTTGAATTTCCCAGTCCATTTTTGGCTTTCTCAGTCAATTTTTACGTTTACAATCCATTTTTGGTTTCGTCAATCTATTTTTTTTTTTCCTCAGTCCATTTTTTGGGTTTCCCGGTCCATTTTTGGGTTCCTCAAGCCATTTCTGGGTTTCTCAACCCATTATTGGGTTTTTCAATCCATTTTTTGGTTCCTCAGTCCAGTTTTGGGTTTCCTAGTCGATTTTTGGCTTTCTCAGTCCATTTTTAGGTTTCTCAATCCATTTTTGGGTCAGTCAATCTATTTTTAGGTTTCCTCAGACCATTTTTGGTTTTCTCAACCCATTTTTGGGTTCCTCAATCCATGTCTTGCTCACTCAGCCCATTTTTGGGTTTCTCCGTCTATTTTTGGATTCCTTGAACCATTTTTGGTTTTCTCAACCCATTTTTGGGTTTCTGAATCCATTTTTGGTTTCCTCTGTCCGTTTTGGGGTTTTCCAGTCATTTTTTGGCTTTCTGGGTCCATTTTCTTGTTCCTCAATCTATTTTTTGGTTTCCTCAGTCCATTTTTGGGTTTCCCAGTCCATTTTTCGGTTTGTCAATGAATTTTTGGTTTGCCCATGACATTTTCGGTTTCTCAGTCTGTTTTTGGTCCCTCAGCTCATTTTTGGTTTCCTCAATGCAGTTTTGGGTTCCTCAATCCATTTTTGAGTTCCTCAGTCCGTTTTTGGGTTCCTCAATACATTTTTGGGTCCCGCAGCACATTTTTGATTCTGTCAGCCCTTTGCTGGGGTTCTTCAACCCATTTTTGGGTTTCCCAGCCCATTTTTAGGTTTCCGAGCTTTTTCAGGGATTTCTCAGCCAATTTTTGGTTTCCTCATGCCTTTTTTGGGTTCCTCAGTCCATCATTGGGTTCCTCAATACATTTTTGGTCCTGCAGCCCATTTTTGGGTCCCTCTGCCCATTTTGGGGGTTTTTCAATTCATTTTTTGGTTTTCCACCCCATTTTTAGGTTTCTCAATCCATTTTTTAATTCCTCAGTCCATTTTTGGTCCCGCAGCCTATTTTTGTGTTCCTCAGCCCATTTTTTGTTTCCTCAGTGTATTTTTGGGTTTCCCAGTCCATTTTTGGGTTCCTCAATCCATTTTTGGGTTGCCCAAGACATTTTTGGTTTCTCAGTCCTTTTTGGGGTTCCTCAGCCATATTTTAGGGTCTCTAAGCGCATTTTTGCATCCCTCAATCCATTTTTGGGTTCCTCAGTCCATTTTGGGTCCCTCAGCCCATTTTTTGGTTTCCCAGCCCATGTTTGGGTTTCTGAATCCATTTTGGTTTCCTCAGTCCATTTTGGGGTTTTCCAGTAAATTTTTGGCTTTCTGGGTCCATTTTCTTGTTCCTCAATCTATTTTTTGGTTTCCTCAGCCCATTTTTTGGTTTCCCAGCCGATGTTTGGGTTTCTGAATCCATTTTTGGGTTCCTCAGTCCATTTTTTTTCTTTTCCAGTCAATTTTTGGCTTTCTCGGTCCATTTTTGGGGTTCCTCAATTTATTTTTTGGTTTCCTCAGTCCATTTTGGGGTTTTCCAGTAAATTTTTGGCTTTCTGGGTCCATTTTTTGGTTCCTCAATCTATTTTTTGGTTTCCTCAGTCCATTTTTGGGTTTCCCAGTCCATTTTTGGTTTCCTCTATCCATTTTTGGGTTCCTCAATCCATTTTATGGGTTTCTCAGCTCATTTCTTGGTTTGTCAATCCATATTTGGTTTGCCCATGACATTTTTGGTTTCTCAGTCTGTTTTTGGTCCCTCAGCTCATTTTTGGTTTCCTCAATGCAGTTTTTGGGTTCCTCAATCCATGTCTTGGTCACTCAGACTATTTTTGGGTTTCTCAGACTTTTTTTGGGTTCCTCAGCCTTTTTTTGGGTTCCTCAGCCTTTTTTGGGGTTCCTGAAACCATTTATGGGTTTCTCAACCCATTTTTAGGTTCCTCAATCCAGTTTTGGGTTCCTCAATACATTTTTGGGTCCCGCAGCACATTTCTTGGTCTGTCAGCCCTTTGCTGGGGTTCTTCAACCCATTTTTGGGTTTCCCGGCTCATTTTTAGGTTTCCGAGCTTTTTGGGGGGTTTCTCAGCCAATTTTTGGTTTCCTCATGCCATTTTTGGATTCCTCAGTCCATCATTGAGTTCCTCCATACATTTTTGGTCCTGCAGCCCACTTTTGGGTCCCTCTGCACATTTTGGGGGTTTTTCAATCCATTTTTTGGTTTTCCACCCCATTTGTAGGTTCCTCAATCCATTTTTTGATTCCTCAGTCCATTTTTGGTCCCGCAGCCTATTTTTGTGTTCCTCAGTCCATTTTGTTGTTTCCTCAGTGTATTTTTGGGTTTCCCAGTCCATTTTTGGGTTCCTCAATCCATTTTTGGGTTTCCCAAGACATTTTTGGTTTCTCAGTGCTTTTTTGGGTTCCTCAGCCATATTTTAGGGTCTCTAAGCCCATTTTTGCATCCCTCAATCCATTTTTAGGTTCCTCAGTTCATTTTGGGTCCCTCAGCCTATTTTTGGGTTCCTCAGTCCATTTTGGGTCCCTCAGCCCATTTTTTGGTTTCCCAGCCCATGTTTGGGTTTCTGAATCCATTTTTGGGTTCCTCAGTCCATTTTTTTTGTTTTCCAGTCAATTTTTGGCTTTCTCGGTCCATTTTTGGGGTTCCTCAAGTTATTTTTTGGTTTCCTCAGTCCATTTTTGGGTTTCCCAGTCCGTTTTTGGCTTTCTCAGTCAATTTTTACGTTTACAATCCATTTTTCGTTTCGTCAATCTATTTTTTTGTTTCCTCAGTCCATTTTTTTGGGTTTCCCAGACCATTTTTGGGTTCCTCAAGCCATTTCTGGGTTTCTCAACCCATTATTTGGTTTTTCAATCCATTTTTTGGTTCCTCAGTCCATTTTTGGGTTTCCCAGTTGATTTTATGGCTTTCTCAGTCCATTCTTAGGTTTCTCAATCCATTTTTGGTCTGTCAATCTATTTTTAGGTTTCCTCAGACCATTTTTGGGTTTCCCAGTCCATTTTTGGGTTCCTCAATCCATTTTTGGGTTTCCCAAGACATTTTTGGTTTCTCAGTCCTTTTTGGGGTTCCTCAGCCATATTTTAGGGTCTCTAAGCCCATTTTTGCATCCCTCAATCCATTTTTGGATTCCTCAGTCCATTTTGGGTCCCTCAGCCCATTTTTTGGTTTCCAGCCCATGTTTGGGTTTCTGAATCCATTTTTGGTTTCCTCAGTCCATTTTGGGGTTTTCCAGTAAATTTTTGGTTTTTCTGGGTCCATTTTCTGGTTCCTCAATCTATTTTTTGGTTTCCTCAGTCCATTTTTGTGTTTCCCAGTCCATTTTTGGTTTCCTCTATCCATTTTTGGGTTCCTCAATACATTTTTGTGTCCCGCAGCACATTTCTGGGTCTGTCAGCCCTTTGCTGGGGTTCTTCAACCCATTTTTGGGTTTCCCAGCCCATTTTTAGGTTTCCGAGCTTTTTTGGGGGTTTCTCAGCCAATTTTTGGTTTCCTCATGCCATTTTTGGATTCCTCAGTCCATCATTGGGTTCCTCAATACATTTTTGGTCCTGCAGCCCATTTTTGGGTCCTTCTGCCCATTTTGGGGGTTTTTCAATCCATTTTTTGGTTTTCCACCCCATTTGTAGGTTCCTCAATCCATTTTTTGATTCCTCAGTCCATTTTTGGTCCCACAGCCTATTTTTGGTTTCCTCAGTCCATTTTTGTGTTTCCCAGTCCATTTTTGGTTTCCTCTATCCATTTTTGGGTTCCTCAATACATTTTTGTGTCCCGCAGCACATTTCTGGGTCTGTCAGCCCTTTGCTGGGGTTCTTCAACCCATTTTTGGGTTTCCCAGTCCATTTTTAGGTTTCCGAGCTTTTTTGGGGGTTTCTCAGCCAATTTTGGTTTCCTCATGCCATTTTTGGATTCCTCAGTCCATCATTGGGTTCCTCAATACATTTTTGGTCCTGCAGCCCATTTTTGGGTCCTTCTGCCCATTTTGGGGGTTTTTCAATCCATTTTTTGGTTTTCCACCCCATTTGTAGGTTCCTCAATCCATTTTTTGATTCCTCAGTCCATTTTTGGTCCCGCAGCCTATTTTTGTGTTCCTCAGTCCATTTTTTTGTTTCCTCAGTGTATTTTTGGTTTTCCCAGTCCATTTTTGGGTTCCTCAATCCATTTTTGGGTTGCCCAAGACATTTTTGGTTTCTCAGTCCTTTTTTGGGTTCCTCAGCCATATTTTAGGGTCTCTAAGCCCATTTTTGCATCCCTCAATCCATTTTTGGGTTCCTCAGTCCATTTTGGGTCCCTCAGCCCATTTTTTGGTTTCCCAGCCCATGTTTGGGTTTCTGAATCCATTTTTGGTTTCCTCAGTCCATTTTGGGGTTTTCCAGTAAATTTTTGGCTTTCTGGGTCCATTTTCTGGTTCCTCAATCTATTTTTTGGTTTCCTCAGTCCATTTTTGGGTTTCCCAGTCCATTTTTGGTTTCCTCTATCCATTTTTGGGTTCCTCAATCCATTTTATGGGTTTCTCAGCCCATTTCTTGGTTCGTCAATCCATATTTGGTTTGCCCATGACATTTTCGGTTTCTCAGTCTGTTTTTGGTCCCTCAGCTCATTTTTGGTTTCCTCAATGCAGTTTTTGGGTTCCTCAATCCATGTCTTGGTCACTCAGACTATTTTTGGTTTCTCAGCCTTTTTTTGGGTTCCTCAGCCTTTTTTGGGGTTCCTGAAACCATTTATGGGTTTCTCATCCCATTTTTAGGTTCCTCAATCCATTTTTGGGTTCCTCAATACATTTTTGGGTTCCGCAGCACATCTCTGGGTCTGTCAGCCCTTTGCTGGGGTTCTTCAACCCATTTTTGGGTTTCCCAGCCCGTTTTTAGGTTTCCGAGCTTTTTTGGGGGTTTCTCAGCCAATTTTTGGTTTCCTCATGCCATTTTTGGATTCCTCAGTCCATCATTGGGTTCCTCAATACATTTTTGGTCCTGCCGCCCATTTTTGGGTCCCTCTGCCCATTTTGGGGGTTTTTCAATCCATTTTTTTGGTTTTCCACCCCATTTGTAGGTTCCTCAATCCATTTTTTGATTCCTCAGTCCATTTTTGGTCCCGCAGCCTATTTTTGTGTTCCTCAGTCCATTTTGTTGTTTCCTCAGTGTATTTTTGGGTTTCCCAGTCCATTTTTGGGTTCCTCAATCCATTTTTGGGTTTCCCAAGACATTTTTGGTTTCTCAGTCCTTTTTGGGGTTCCTCAGCCATATTTTAGGGTCTCTAAGCTCATTTTTGCATCCCTCAATCCATTTTTAGGTTTCTCAGTTCATTTTGGGTCCCTCAGCCTATTTTTGGGTTCCTCAGTCCATTTTGGGTCCCTCAGTCCATTTTTTGGTTTCCCAGCCCATGTTTGGGTTTCTGAATCCATTTTTGGGTTCCTCAGTCCATTTTTTTTGTTTTCCAGTCAATTTTTGGCTTTCTCGGTCCATTTTTGGGGTTCCTCAATTTATTTTTTGGTTTCCTCAGTCCATTTTTGGGTTTCCCAGTCCATTTTTGGCTTTCTCAGTCAATTTTTACGTTTACAATCCATTTTTCGTTTCGTCAATCTATTTTTTTGTTTCCTCTGTCCATTTTTTTGGGTTTCCCAGACCATTTTTGGGTTCCTCAAGCCTTTTCTGGTTTTCTCATCCCATTATTGGGTTTTTCAATCCATTTTTTGGTTCCTCAGTCCATTTTTGGGTTTCCCAGTTGATTTTTTGGCTTTCTCAGTCCATTTTTAGGTTTCTCAATCCATTTTTGGTCTGTCAATTTATTTTTAGGTTTCCTCAGACCATTTTTGGGTTTCCCAGTCCATTTTTGGGTTCCTCAATCCATTTTTGGGTTTCCCAAGACATTTTTGGTTTCTCAGTCCTTTTTGGGGTTCCTCAGCCATATTTTAGGGTCTCTAAGCCCATTTTTGCATCCCTCAATCCATTTTTGGGTTCCTCAGTCCACTTTGGGTCCCTCAGCCCATTTTTTGGTTTCCCAGCCCATGTTTGGGTTTCTGAATCCATTTTTGGTTTCCTCAGTCCATTTTGGGGTTTTCCAGTAAATTTTTGGTTTTCTGGGTCCATTTTCTGGTTCCTCAATCTATTTTTTGGTTTCCTCAGTCCATTTTTGTGTTTCCCAGTCCATTTTTGGTTTCCTCGATCCATTTTTGGGTTCCTCAATACATTTTTGGGTCCCGCAGCACATTTCTGGGTCTGTCAGCCCTTTGCTGGGGTTCTTCAACCCATTTTTGGGTTTCCAGCCCATTTTTAGGTTTCCGAGCTTTTTTGGGGGTTTCTCAGCCAATTTTTGGTTTCCTCATGCCATTTTTGGATTCCTCAGTCCATCATTGGGTTCCTCAATACATTTTTGGTCCTGCAGCCCATTTTTGGGTCCCTCTGCCCATTTTGGGGGTTTTTCAATCCATTTTTTGGTTTTCCACCCCATTTTTAGGTTCCTCAATCCATTTTTGATTCCTCAGTCCATTTTTGGTCCCGCAGCCTATTTTTTTTGTTCCTCAGTCCATTTTTTTGTTTCCTCAGTGTATTTTTGGGTTTCCCAGTCCATTTTTGGGTTCCTCAATCCATTTTTGGGTTGCCCAAGACATTTTTGGTTTCTCAGTCCTTTTTGGGGTTCCTCAGCCATATTTTAGGGTCTCTAAGCCCATTTTTGCATCTCTCAGCCCATTTTTGGGTTCCTCAGTCCATTTTGGGTCCCTCAGCCCATTTTTTGGTTTCCCAGCCCATGTTTGGGTTTCTGAATCCATTTTTGGTTTCCTCAGTCCATTTTGGGGTTTTCCAGTAAATTTTTGGCTTTCTGGGTCCATTTTCTGGTTCCTCAATCTATTTTTTGGTTTCCTCAGCCCATTTTTGTGTTTCCCAGTCCATTTTTGGTTTCCTCTATCCATTTTTGGGTTCCTCAATTTGTTTTATGGGTTACTCAGCCCATTTTTTGGTTCGTCAATCCATTTTTGGTTTGCCCATGACATTTTCGGTTTCTCAGTCTGTTTTTGGTCCCTCAGCTCATTTTTGGTTTCCTCAATGCAGTTTTTGGGTTCCTCAATCCATGTTTTGGTCAATCAGACTATTTTTGGATTTCTCAGCCTTTTTTTGGGTTCCTCAGCCTTTTTTTGGGTTCCTCAAAACATTTATGGGTTTCTCAACCCATTTTTAGGTTCCTCAATCCATTTTTGGGTACCTCAATACATTTTTGGGTCCCGCAGCACATTTTTGGGTCTGTCAGCCTTTTGTTGGGGTTCTTCAACCCATTTTTTGGGTTTCCCTGCCCATTTTTAGGTTTCCGAGCTTTTTTGGGGGTTTCTCAGCCAATTTTTGGTTTCCTCATGCCATTTTTGGATTCCTCAGTCCATCATTGGTTTCCTCAATACATTTTTGGTCCTGCAGCCCATTTTTGGGTCCCTCTGCACATTTTGGGGGTTTTTCAATCCATTTTTTGGTTTTCCACCCCATTTTTAGGTTTCTCAATCCATTTTTTGATTCCTCAGTCCATTTTTGGTCCCGCAGCCTATTTTTGTGTTCCTCAGCCCATTTTTTTGTTTCCTCAGTGTATTTTTGGGTTTCCCAGTCCATTTTTGGGTTCCTCAATCCATTTTTGGGTTTCCCAAGACATTTTTGGTTTCTCAGTCCTTTTTGGGGTTTCTCAGCCATATTTTAGGGTCTCTAAGCTCATTTTTGCATCCCTCAATCCATTTTTAGGTTTCTCAGTTCATTTTGGGTCCCTCAGCCTATTTTTGGGTTCCTCAGTCCATTTTGGGTCCCTCAGCCCATTTTTTGGTTTCCCAGCCCATGTTTGGGTTTCTGAATCCATTTTTGGGTTCCTCAGTCCATTTTTTTTGTTTTCCAGTCAATTTTTGGCTTTCTCGGTCCATTTTTGGGGTTCCTCAAGTTATTTTTTGGTTTCCTCAGTCCATTTTTGGGTTTCCCAGTCCGTTTTTGGCTTTCTCAGTCAATTTTTACGTTTACAATCCATTTTTCGTTTCGTCAATCTATTTTTTTGTTTCCTCAGTCCATTTTTTTGGGTTTCCCAGACCATTTTTGGGTTCCTCAAGCCATTTCTGGGTTTCTCAACCCATTATTTGGTTTTTCAATCCATTTTTTGGTTCCTCAGTCCATTTTTGGGTTTCCCAGTTGATTTTATGGCTTTCTCAGTCCATTCTTAGGTTTCTCAATCCATTTTTGGTCTGTCAATCTATTTTTAGGTTTCCTCAGACCATTTTTGGGTTTCCCAGTCCATTTTTGGGTTCCTCAATCCATTTTTGGGTTTCCCAAGACATTTTTGGTTTCTCAGTCCTTTTTGGGGTTCCTCAGCCATATTTTAGGGTCTCTAAGCCCATTTTTGCATCCCTCAATCCATTTTTGGATTCCTCAGTCCATTTTGGGTCCCTCAGCCCATTTTTTGGTTTCCCAGCCCATGTTTGGGTTTCTGAATCCATTTTTGGTTTCCTCAGTCCATTTTGGGGTTTTCCAGTAAATTTTTGGTTTTCTGGGTCCATTTTCTGGTTCCTCAATCTATTTTTTGGTTTCCTCAGTCCATTTTTGTGTTTCCCTGGTTTCCTCTATCCATTTTTGGGTTCCTCAATACATTTTTGTGTCCCGCAGCACATTTCTGGGTCTGTCAGCCCTTTGCTGGGGTTCTTCAACCCATTTTTGGGTTTCCCAGCCCATTTTTAGGTTTCCGAGCTTTTTTGGGGGTTTCTCAGCCAATTTTTGGTTTCCTCATGCCATTTTTGGATTCCTCAGTCCATCATTGGGTTCCTCAATACATTTTTGGTCCTGCAGCCCATTTTTGGGTCCTTCTGCCCATTTTGGGGGTTTTTCAATCCATTTTTTGGTTTTCCAC
>JAUMJL010002301.1:0-49007 GCA_033558185.1 Dromococcyx pavoninus | reverse complement strand
CAATTCCCCAGGCAGAGCAGAAGGGCTGATCCTCCTTCTGATCCTAATGAAGGGACATCTAGTTTGCAGTTACAGGAGTAAGGTAATGTATACACCGACCAGGAACAGAAGGGTCTTGCCTCCAGCCAGGTGGAAGAAAGGGACAATTGGGTTTATTGGCCTATATGGATTCGATGGCCTGGCACATTGGACCCACAGGAGTGGTGGACACCTGTGCGCAGAGTACACTAACACCATCAAGGTACAAGGGGGCAGAACCCATCTGGATTTCTGGAGTGACAGGGAGATCCCAACAGTTGTCTATATTGGAGGCTGGGGTGAGCCTAACAGGGGACAAGTGGCAGAAGCATCCTATTGTGACGGGCCTGGAGTCTCTGTGCATCCTTGGCATAGACTGCCTCAGGAGTGGGTACTTCAAAGACCCAAAAGGGTACCAGTGGACCTTTGGTGTAGCTGCCATGGGTACACAGAAGATTAAGCAGGTGTCGATCTTGCCTGGCCTCTTGGAGGATCCCTCCATTGTGGGCTTGCTGTGGATCGAAGAATAGCAGGTGTCGATTGCTACCATGATGGCGCACCGGCAGCAATATCGGCACTGACCGAGGCTCCCTGGTTCCCATCCATGAGGGGTTTTTTGCCATCGACTGGAGAACCAAGGAGTGATCAGCAGGACTCGCTCACCCTTTAGTAGTCCCATACGGCCAGTGCAAACGTCTGATGGAGGGTGGAGGCTGACAGTGGACTACAGTGGCCTGAACAAAGTCACGCTGTCGTTGAGTGTTGCCATACCAGACATGCTAGAACTCCAATATGAACTGGAGTCAAAGGCAGCCAAGTGGTATGCCTCAACTGATATTGCCAATGCATTGTTCTTGATCCCTCTGGCAGCAGAGCGCAGGTCACGGTTTGCTTTCAGGTGGCAGAGGGGCATCCAGTACACCTGGAATCGACCGGCCCAGGGGTGGAAGCACAGCCCTACCATTTGCCATGGACTGCTCCAGGCTGCACTGGAAGAGGGCGCAGCCCCTCAACACCTGCAATACATCAATGACATCATCATGTGGCACAACACAGCAGTGGAAGTGTTTGTGTTTCCTTCTGAAAGATGGTTTTGCCATAAAACAAAGCAAGGTCAAAGGTCCTGCACAGGAGATCTGGTTTTTAGGAATAAAATGACAAGATGGGCATCGTCATATTCCAATGGATGTGATCAATAAGATAACAGCTATGTCCCCACCAGATAACCAAAAAGAAACACAAGCTTTCCTAGGCATTGTGGGGTTTGGGGAAATGCATGCTCCAGGTTACAGTCGGGTTGTGAGACCTCTCTATTGAGTGACCTGAAAGAAGAACAGTTTTGGATGGGGCCCTGAGCAGGGACAAGCCTTTGAACAGATTAAACAGGAAATTGTTCATGCAGTTCACACAGAGAGACTCGAGGTCGAGCCCTAAGGTTTTGGGAGCTGAGGGTATAGAAGATCTGAGGTCTGCAACACCCTGCCTGAAAAAGAGATACTAGCAGCATATGAAGGGAGTTCGAGTCAATGTCTCACAGTGCCCATGTCCCAAAGGGAAGTGCCGCTGAAGAACAAATTAGCAACCATCAAATGGACCAAGCTGGACTGGGAACATAAAGAGGAACTGTCAGGGCCCGCTCCTGCCACCGAGTGTGTGTGGTGTCCCGTCCCCCCCCCTCAATCTGCTCAGTCAGAGAGGGAAGGGTCCTTTGATGTCTGTGCGGCAAATTGGAGACTGACAAATCTCCCAGGGTAAATCAAAAGAGTGCTTATTTTGGGCACGGCCAAAATATGGGATCAAATACTCAGGTGCACTCCAAGTTGCAACTTCCCAAAAGTTGCAAGAACAGATCCCAATCTGTTCAGACCCCAATCTGATACCCTCAAGGCAGCTGGACAAACAACTCGGATCTGATCCGATGCATAGTGGGGAAGAGGAAAATAGTCACCACTCCATGGGCCTCTGGAAAACGTAGTCCTCAGGAGCACGTGGTCCTGCGGTTCTTCTGCAGCGTGTCTTCAGGTGGGTTCCATGAGGTGGCGGGCTTCTATTTATAGGACAAGTCTATGCCCCCTCCCCTAGCATGAGGGGTGGTCTTGCTGTGAAAGTTCTTGAATTGGTGCTTCTTTGGGAAGATTCTGGAATTGGGGCTGGGGTCTCCAGGGTCACTGGCAGTTCTACAGACCCTTGCCAGAAGAACCTCTGCCTGAACCCTCTGGGTCGGCATTCGCAGTCAGGTGGGGGGGGGGGGGGGGGGGGGGGGGGCAGCACCTGCTGCTGCACCTCCTCCCCCTCCTCTGCAGCAGCACAGTCAGCCCAGCAGGAGCCACAGCACTCAAGAAGATGTTAAAGGCTACAATACAAGTAGAATCAGTCGATGTTTAAGACGACAGTGCAAGTAGAGTCAGTCTCTATAGGAACTATTTGTAGCTCTATGGGCTCGTGAAACAATGAGATGTAACGTATAGCTGGCCAAGAGAGGAGGAGTGGACTTGTCTAAAGATTCTATTATACAAATAACAAAGGCCTGAAATTCATGCATTAGTGAAAAAGATAAACAACAAAAAATATTGAGGTGTGGAAGATGGCATTTAAACCACCAATTTGGAGATGCGTGGCAAGTAGACTACACTGGACCTTTGTGCAGGACTACTAAGGGGCACTTGATAGGTCCTAGCCATGGTAGAAATGACTACAGACTGGCTTGAGACTTACGCAGTGGCCCGTGTCACTGCTAAAAGTACAGTAGTCTTGAAAAACAAATTTTGCGGACACTTGGTACACCTGAAAGAATTGAGTCTGACAATGGCTGTCATTTAAAAAATGAAATGATACAGCTGGGAACAGCCGAACATGGAATTAACTGGATATACCATATTCCCTATTACCCCCAGGCCTTGGGAAAGGTAGAATGGCATAATGGATGCCTGAAAAGCATGCTACGAGCCCGGGGAAAAGGGGATATAAGAAACTGGGATGTTCATTTGGCAGAAGTCACTTGGCTTGTGAATACTGGAGAGGCATCATCCCCAGCCGGCCCAGGCCAGACTGGATCTGTGTGAGACAAGGGGATTTGTAATCTCCAACTTTAGATGGTAATCTTAGTTAATGACAACATCGAGGATCAGGTACTCCACTGCTATGTGCTAAAGATAAGGAAAACACCGATCAGATAAGGAAATCACTGATCAGACACCTGTGAGAGAACACAAAGGATCACCCACCGGGAATAGCCAGAACTGGTTTAAATGGACAATAAGGGGGATACTGTTGTATTGCAAATCAGACACAAGGTAGTATGCAATTAGTTCCAGGAACAGGAGGAGAACAGTTAAATGATTTTGGGGAACTATAGTGAGTATGTATGTGTTGAGTAAATATAATAAGGAGACCTACATTGTAGTGGTTTGGCTTCAGATCTTCCTTAAAAATGGCCTTTACAGGCCTTCCTTAACAACGGAGGTCAGGATCCACGGAAGTATTCCATATCTTCCTTTAACGTAACACGACATATAAATAGGGTGTAGATAAGGGATACGCTTTTTTTCTTCTTCCGGCAAGGCTGGGAAGCAGGAGGTCCCTGCGTTGGTCCTGTCTGCTGCTAAGGCCTGCGGAAAATTTTTTTTAACAGGTCGGATTTGGCTGTCCGGCTCTCCTCGGGGGAGGTGGTGAGATTTCACTGGTTCTATACTTTGTTAAAGTTGCCGGGTGTTGCGGGTGTGCATACCTGTTTTGCTTTGATTCCTTTTTGTCCTTTTTCCCATTTCCCTTCCCCTCTTCCCTTTTCTTGAATATCCTCGCTATATGTAGTTGTTTATATTTAGAAAATATATATATTTAGAGTGATTCCAGTTTTTCTAGGTTTTTTTTCTTTATAAAGGAGAAAGCTTTGGGAAAAGGGGCTTAAATTGAGCGTTAGAGAGCTTGGGAAAATAGCTCAAACCGGCTCAGAGGCACTCATGGAAGAACATCCCCCGTGCTTCTCGGTGCCAAAATTAAATTAAAGAATACCTGCTTAACAGTATCTCAGGCTGTTGGGCTATTTTCTTTGTTTCATGTGTCACCTCCCTAAGTCTGACTCTCCCCTTTTAGACTGGAGGCTTGAGAGACAGCTGATTGAGATGGTTATATTTACTGATTAAGAGACACACCTTTAAATACTAATAATATCTTAGCTGGCTAACAAACTCACAGCTATTATTAGCAATATTAGTACACAATTAGATCACTGCAAGTAATACTGGGTTACGATTCTATTGCTTATTAGTAGTATCGTTATTGATACACATTTGCATTACTATAAAGAAAACTTATAAAACACACACATAAGTGCTATTAAGTTGCAATTCGATTGACTTTCCTCCTGCACTCAGTAGTAAGGCACAAGTCTATTCCTCCATACAAGTTTATTCCTTCTTACTCATCCTCCCACACCAAGTCTTCTGGACATAGGCCTGATGGAGACTCCAGCAGGTTGTCCAAGGGGGTTCCCTCCAGTGTCCTGAGGAGCTCGGGTCTGCAGGTCAGCTTCACCACCATCTGTAGGCCTCTGCACTTCTACCATTGCAAAATCCCCAAGTTCTTTGTCCTCCACTTGATTTTATACCTTATTCCCCGTTTTCTCTTTTTCTGAACACACCTTTTAACCACCCCTGCAACCTCCTTTTCTCCACCCAAACACGACCCAAACAAACAACCCGTCCCTAATTACTTTTTCCTCATTGATCCCAATTCTGTTACATCTGTACCCAAATTTGGTGTTTCCAACACTGTCACCTAGGCAATTTTGGCCTAATATGGTATTATAACATTACCGATAGAGTTACCTAGATGAAGGTGTCCTTGCCATCCCAAGACTCCTGTACTGGGTCTGGCTGGGACGGAGTTAATTATCTTCATAGCAGCTTGTATGGTGCTGTGTTTTAGACTTGTGACCAAAACAGCGCTGATAATACACCAATATTTTAGCTATTGCTGAACAGTGGCTGCATAGCGTCAAGGCCTTCTCTGTTTCTCACTCTGCCCGCTCTCCGGGTGAACAGATTGGGAGTGCGCAAAACGTTGGAAGGGGACACAACCAGGACAGCTGACCCGAACTAACCAAAGAGATATTCCATGCTGTGTAACGTCATGCCCAGTAATAAAATGGAGAAGAGACAGGTTTAGGTAGCTTAGCCATCTTTTGCTCAGGAACTGGCTGGCCATCTGTCTACCCATGAGAGGTGGTGATTGATTGCCTTTGCATCACTTGCTTTGTTTTGTTTTCTTCCTCTCTTTTTCCACTTCTCCTTTGCTTATTAATTTTTATCTCGACCCATGAGTTTTCTTGCTTTTACTCTTCTTTTCCTTTTCCCTCGTCCCACTGGGGGTAGAGGGTGGGTAGCAAGAGAATGGCTGTGTGGTGCTTAGCTGCCTACCGGGGTTAACCCACAACAACTCCCTTCTGACTCTATGGTCCATGATGGTTATATTTCATTTTCATTATATGCTTTTTGGACAGTATTATCTTACTTTAGCCTTGATACCCCTTACCTACTCCTAATTAAGCACAAGCAGTTTGCATACCAGAGCAATGGCATAACCCAGTTAGTGCTCACACCATACTTCTGCCCTTGAAGAGTTTTCATCGCACCTCTGGTTCCCATCAGAGGTCTTATCTAGTTTTGAAGCCTAATATTCCAGCAGGACCTCTTGCTCACAGCCTGTCTGAACAGCAGTTGAAGATAAGATTCTGATCTTTATAGGCCACAATTGGATGGAAAACATGATTGTGTGGGCTGTCACTTAGGGAAAGGGAAAACATGGGGATGGGGGGGGGTGGTGGTGTCTGCATATGGACCACCACATACAGCATGAGTAATATTACAAAAAAGAAACATTAAATGTGCACCTCCACACACCACACTGACTGTAATTAACCCCCTGTGAACCTCATTATACACAGGAAGATGAACCCTATTTTGGTATGGACAGCAGTCTGGACTTTGACTTTAACAGTGGCACAAACAACCGTCTCCCAGTGCTGGTCACAAGCACCGTGGTCAACACCACCATGGAATGAGAGGGAATCATATGAAACGAACCGTAACAACAACAACAAAAAATATTGGAAGACTCACGGTATGGTAGGAAATTGAAGGGGAATGTATTACTGTATAATAATCCCTAATGATAATACAGCCCAGTTAACTCAGAATAGCAGCCAGAGGAGAGCAGGTAAAAATGAAGCCTGGTACATAGGCTATATCAGTGAACACAAAGGACTTCTCACTAGTATGATGACTAGACTTTATTGGACCACCAACTTCACAAGTATTTATAAATATACCCAAACCAATCTAAGATTAAAATTTAAATATGAGACCCTATCTAAACGGAAGAAACACAAACCAACACTAGTGAATTAACCTCAATATTATCTTGGCAAAGAACATGGTGAACCCCACAATTTGTAACACCATCCTCTGATATGTTTACCATAGGCAAGTGGCAAACTTGACTTGGAAAAATCCAATAAGAGAAAGAGTACCATATCAAGTGGGACTGGAATGTAAGTTGACACAATACCACCTGTGCAGCTTTTATTATGAGGATTCAACATACCATGTTCCCTGAACAAGGCAGCCACAGAAGAGCTAAAAGAGACATATCAGGTATGCTAGGACTTGGAGAAGTTTCCCTAAACACCATGCGTATCCAAGCCCTCCAAGTCCAGCTGCAACTGGTTGGACAACTATCCTCTCAGTGCCTTGAGGGGCTAGGTAAAGCTGCTATACGATTAGAAACGGCTCATCTGCAATTGCACTGAAGAGAAAGACAGACCTGGGAAGTCTAAGACTATTTCTACTGGTATTCAGAATGACTCTTTGGACATTACCTGCAACTGGCCACTTTAACAATAATGAACAAGTATGGTTAATCTGTGAAGGAAAACATTGGGATAGCGAGGCCTGTATGTTACATCTTCTTAATACTTCAGCAGGGGAAGTACTTAGCTGTGAGATGCACACCTAAGATGCGAGGGTGGGCTACGCACGTCCAAGGTGTGGAACCGCCAGTCATAATGGCTGATCAGTTATGGGCACATAGCTTGACATCTCCATGACTATGAATAGACAGTGAACAAAACAAAATTGTCCCTGTAGACATTTGAAATAGGGTTCTATGCATTAATAATCACTCTTTCACAGAGGCAATATATTGCCAAACTCCTTCACGTGGATACAATTATTGCATAGTAATTAATGTGCGCGTTTAGTCTGTCCTGACCTAAACCATGTCACTGCCTCTCTTTCTCCGCCCCTCCTTTTGCCCTGTCTCTGTCTTCCCCTTCTCTCTCCCCCTCCCTGTCTTCCCTCTCTCTCTGTCCCCGATGTTAGGGGTTTCTGAATCTGACAGCCTGAGAGAAGCGAGGCTGACACAGATCCATGTCCCCAGGTCCAACCAGTAGCAAGGCTAAGCATGTATTCCCAGTAGGCACACAAACAAACAGAGATGTACAATACAAATAAACATGCACACTGTGGTGGATTGACCTCGGCCGGCTGCCAGACCCCCACCCCAGCCACTCTCTCACTCCCTCTCCTCAGCGGGACAAGGGGAGAAAATAAGATAGAAAGGCTCATGGGTCGAGATAAGGACAGGAATACCATTCACCAATTACCATGGTGGGCAAAACAGACTTGAGGAAAAATCAGTGGTTCAGTATTGGTGCATAGTTGGTCCATTTTGTCTGTTACTAAGCCGGCTGGAACTGGCTAAGACCAGCACAGGGCAGTCCATGACCTCCTCCTACACAGGTCATCCCTGCAGCCTGCCCCTGCTTTCAAAACTTTGCCAATTATGTCTCTCCAACCCTTCCCCTATGCGCGATACCCTCCAATCCCAACCCTCCCCCCAACCCCAAATCCTCCGAGCCCACCCTTACCCTACCCACCAACCCCTCCAAGCCCAACCCTTAGCCTAACCTCCAAGTCCTTCAACTCCCAAACATACCCCAACCGTCAACTCATACAAGTCCAAAACTTCCACTAATAGCCAACCCCAACTCTTCCTCTACCCACCAACCTCTTCCAAGCCCTGACACATCCCCTAACTGCCAGCCCCTCTGGCTCCAACCCTACCCGCGAAGGACATCAAAGCCCAACCCATGCAAGCTCATCAGTCCCTCCAAGCCCAACCCTTACTTTGCCTGCCAACCCCTCCAAACTCAAACCCTCAAAAACCCAACTCTTACCCTGTCTACCCATCCCTCCAATCCCAACTCCTACCCTATCCACCAAGCCCTCAAAGTTGAACCCATATTCAGACTGTTAAGCCCTCAAAGATCTACTCTTCAACCTAGCTGTTCACTCCCCTAAGCCCGACCCCTCCAGGCCCATCCCTTAACCCTAAGCACCAAGCACTCTAAGCCCAAACCTTACCCTATCCACCAACCCCCTCTCAGCCCAACCTCTAGCCTAAACCCCAACTCCTATAACAGCCAACATCTCTAATCATCACCCTTGTGAGCCCAAGGCCCAGCCAAACCTGTCAAAGTCCAACCTTTTCCCTAACCCCAAATACTCCAAGACCAACCCTTTCTATGCCTGCCAACTCCTTCAATCCTACCCCTTCCAAGTACAGCCCTTATTTTACCCACCAACCCCTGCCCATCAAACCCTCCAAGCCCAAATCCAAATAGTCCAACCCTTACCCTTCCCACCAAGCCCTCCAAGCCCGTCCCTCCCAAGCCCATCAGCCATTCCACATCCAGCCCCTCAAAGCAAGCCAAACCTCTCCAAGACCATCCCCTTCAAGTCCAATACACATTCTATCCAATCCCTCCAGCTCCAACCCTTCTCCTACCCACCCATCCCTCCAAGCCCAATCCTTTCCCCGCTCACTAACCCCAACTCATAATCTATCAGCAACTCCTCTAAGACCAACCCTTATCATGCACACCAACTCCTCCAAGACAAAACCCTACCCTACCAGCCCATTCCTCTTATGCTCAACCCTTATCCTCCTTGCCGGTCCTTGCCCACTCCAACACAATCTTGCAGTCAAATTCTCTTGAGTGCCTACAATGCCTTTTGCAGTAAATTCTTGTCAAACTCCGACCCAAGCTCTGGGCTTCCCCACATACACCAGCCAAAACTCACTTCTACTTCTATGCTCTCATCTGAACTGTGACTTCTTAAGGGCACGTAGCCATTGCCCACATCAACATAAGTCCTCAGAGCCAAATTCTCTTTCCTGCATATGCCTTTGCCTTCCACAACCCATTCTGTTGCACTCTGACTGCAGTCAAGCACCTTGCTTCCCTTTGTTTGACAGCTGAAACTCGTGTCTACCATTAAGTGCTCATCTCGCTTAAGAAGGACACAGTCACTGCCCACACCAACACAAATGCTCACAGCCTTTTTCTCTTTCCTGTTTACAACTGCCTTCTGCAGATAATTCTTGTTGCGCTCTGACTGAAGCTCTGGGCACTCTCCTCACTCACCAGCCAAACCCCATTGTTACCAACAAGCTGTTCTCTTGACTGTGCAAGGACCTGCAGACATAGCCCATGCCAACACAATATTCACAGCCAAATTCTCCTACCTGCCCACACTTCCCTTCTACAGACCATTCCTGTCACAGTTCAAAACTCTTGTATCGTAACCAAAACTCTTTTGTCTTGTAACGCAAGAATGGGCTGCAAAATGCAAACATAGTTGACGAGAACTTGACTGTGAGCACTTGTGTTGGTGTGAGCAGTTAGCTGCATGTCTTTGTAAGGGTATGTGGAAGGAGCGTGTCTGATCCTTTAAGTGCATCTGGTCAAAGGAGACATAAACACGAACATACAGAGACAAAGGCTAGAAAAATATGATCTAATTGCCATCACGGAAATGTGGTGGGATGATTCACACAAGTGGAGTGCTGCCATGGGTGGCTATAAACTCTTCAGGCGGGACAGGCTAGGAAAGAGAGGTGGTGGGGTTGCCCTCTATGTTAGAGAAAGTTTTGATTGTGTTGAACTAAAATATGCTGACGATAGGGTTGAGTGCTTGTGGGTTAAAATCAGCGGAACCCACAGGAACCCACAGTAAGGCAGACATAGTGGTGGCAGTCTGTTATCGGTCGCCCAGCCAGGACGAGGAAACCGATGAGCTCTTCTACGAGCAACTGGGAGAAGTCGTCTCGCGATCGCTGGCCCTCGTTCTTGTGGGAGACTTCAACCTTCCGGATGTCTGCTGGAAGTATAACACAGCAGAAAGGAAACAGTCCAGGAGGTTCATCGAGTGTATGGAAGATAACTTCCTGACACAACTGGGGAGTGAACCGACCAGGGAAGGTGCCCCACTGGACCTGCTGTTTGTGAACAGAGAAGGCCTTGTGGGGGAGGTGACTGTTGGAGGACGGCCTGGGGCACAGTGATCACGAGATGATAGAATTCTCAGTTGTAGGAGGAGTAAGGAGGGGGGGTCAGCAGAACTGCCACCTTGGACTTCCGGAGGACAGACCTTGAACTGTTTAGAAGGCTGCTTGATAAAGTTCCTTGGGAGGCAGTTCTAAATGGCAAAGGAGCCCAAGAGGGCTGGATGCTTCTCGAGAAGGCAATCCTGGCGGTGCAAGAGCAGGCCATCCCCGTGTGCCGTAAAATGAGTTGGCAGGGAAGAAGGCCACCTTGGCTTAACAGAGAGCTCTCTGTTGGTCTCAGGAAAAAGAGGAAAATATATGAGGGGGCGGGCATCTCAGGAGGACTACAAGGAGCGGGTGAGATCATGTAGAGAAAAAAATTAGAAGGGCTAAAGCCCAACTGGAACTTCAACTGGCCAGTTCGGTGAGAGACAATAAGAAATGTTTATTCAAGTACGTTAACAGCAACAGGAGGACCAAGGAGAATCTTCCTCCCTTACTGGATGCAAGGGGAATGGGAGTAACAAAAGATGAGGACAAGGCAGAGGTACTTAATGCCTTCTTTGCCTTGGTCATTAATAGTAAGGTAAGATGTTCGGTGGGCTCCAAGCCTCCTGAGCCAGAAGACTGTGAAGGTGTACCCTCAATGTTCCAAGAAGACTTGGTTAGAGACCTGCTTGGCCAATTAAACATCCACAAGACTATGGGGCCAGACGGGATACACCCAAGGATATTAAGGGAGCTGGCAGAGGTCCTTGCCAAACCCCTTTCCCTCATCTATCAACAGTCCTGACTGGGGAAGTGCCACTTGACTGGAGACTGGCAAATGTGACTCCCATTTACAAGAAGGGTCGTAGGGACGATCCAGGGAACTACAGGCCTGTCAGCTTGACGGGAAGGTCGTGGAGCAGATCATCATGAGTGCTATCACACAGCACACGCAGGACAGCCAGGTGATCAGACCCAGTCAACATGGGTTTATGAAAGGCAGGTCCTGCCAGACCAACCAGACCTCCTTCTATGACAAGGTTACCCAATTAATGGACAAGGGGAAGGCTGTGGATGTGGTGTACCTGGACTTCGGTAAAGCCTTTGACACCGTTTCTCACAGTATTCTGCTTGAGAAACTGGTTGCCATTGGCCTGGACAGGCACAGCCTCTGCTGGGTGAAAAACTGGCTGCCATTGGCCTGGACAGGCACAGCCTCTGCTGGGTGAAAAACTGGCTGGATGGCCGGGCCCAAAGAGTGGTGGGGAATGGAGTTAAATCCAGTTGGAGGCTGGTCATGACTGCTGTTCCCCAGGGTTCAGTGTTGGGTCCAGTCCTGTTCAATATCTTTATCAATGATCTGGACGAAGGGATCGAGTGCACCCTCAGCAAGTTTGCAGATGACACCAAGCTGGGCGGCAGTGTCGATCTGCTTGAAGGAAGGGAGGCTCTGCAGAGGGATCTGAACAGGCTGCATCGATGGACTGAGACCAACGGGATGAGGTTCAACAAGACCAAATGCCGAGTCCTGCACCTGGGACACAACAACCCCATGCAGCGTTACAGGCTTGGGGAAGAGTGGCTGGAGAGCTGCCTGGAGGAGAAGGCCCTGGAGGTGTTGGTTGACAACTGGCTGAATATGAGCCAGCAGTGTGCCCAGGTGGTTAAGAAGGCCAATGGCATCTTGGCCTGTATCAGAAACAGCATGGCCAGCAGGACAAGGGAGGTGATTGTGCCCCGTCCTCGGCACTGGTGAGGCCACACCTCGAGTACTGTGTGCAGTTCTGGGCCCCTCACTACAAGAAGGACACTGAGGTGTTGGAGCGCGTCCAGAGAAGGGCAACGAAGCTGGTGAAGGAGCTGGAGAACAAGCCTTAAGAGGAGCATCTGAGGGAATTGGGGTTGTTTAGCTTGGAGAAGAGGAGGCTGAGGGGAGACCTCATCACTGTCTATGCCTGCCTGAAAGGGGGCTGTATCAGAGCGAGTGTTGATCTCTTCTCCCAAGTGACAGGTGATAGGACAAGGGGAAATGGCCATAAGTTGCACCAGGAGAGGTTCAGACTGGATATTAGGAAGAATTTCTTCCCTGAAAGGGTGATCAGGCACTGGAACAGACTGCCCAGGAAGGTGGTTGAGTCACCATCCCTGGAGGTGTTTAAAAAACAGGTAGATGAGTTTTTGAAGGACGTGGTTTAGCAGAGGATGGGTACGGTTGGACTCGATGATCTTCAAGGTCTTTTCCAACCCGAAGATTCTATGATTCTATGAAATCTGACTAATACACATACTCTAGGTACATTGGACAGAAAAAGAAGATTAAAGAAAATGTACCCCTTTCTACGTCTTTGTCCATTACACATATTTGTAGCCTTGTTAGTACCAAAAGTGTCAAAGCTAGTTCTAGTTCATACTACTGATATGGGGATGGATGCAATTAGTCCTGTTTCATATGAATGAGATCAGGTTCAGACTTATAAAGAAAAATCTTAATTAATTTTAAAGAACTTATGGGAGAAGTTTTCAAGCACCTTTTTCATCTGAGCAGAGCTGCACACGCCTGACAGAGAAAATCATTGTGGGCCTGGAAGCCATTTTGAGGCCAAAGAACCAGAAAGCTCAAGTGTTTAAAAAGTTCAGGAATGAGATCTCTCTTTCCGAGTGCCATCTGAGAGGATTTTGTCCCTTTGGGAAGTTAAAAATAAACCAAAACACCCACACAATGCTCCTCAGCATCCCAGGTTGGGGGCTGGATTGTTAATAAAGTATTATTTAAACTCTTTTTTTTTCTAAAAAATGAAGTAATTTTCATAAGTACATGCAAATGTTGCGTGTTTCTTTATCTCTCTGATATTCAGTATGCTAATGGTTCATGGCATAGCATACTAAGGCCATGGTTATACCCTCCTACTCATTTCTACTGTCAGCACTAATGCAAGCAAGTTGAATCAGGAAATGGCTTCAGCTTAAAATTAGACTTTACCCCGCTTTATTCTAGATCAACTCCCCGATCAGGCTTTCTGTCTGGCTACGTGAACATTAATGCTTGCGCAAGAAGCGTGAGCAGCTGGGAGCTCTGCTTTCAGAAGAAGGACAGATTTATGCTGGACTGATGTGACTATATAAGCATAGCCTCACGAAAAGGGACAGCATTTCAAGTGTTTGATTTGGTATTATGAACACGTTGCAGACGTTGGGGGAGAGTCAAAAGAGATTATTTTTTTAGTGTTTTGGCAACAATTTATTCCTTAACATTTCTTATTTATACTAAACCAGGAGAATATGGTAGCTCCCTACTTTGGAAAATGGCTTCTGGAAAAAACAGGAGTTCATAGAATCATTCAATTGTAGAATGGTTTGGGTTGGAAGGGACCTGAAAGATCATCCAGTTCCAACCCCCCTGCCATGGGAAGGGACACCTCCGACTAGACCAGGCTGCTCAAGATCGCATCCAATCTGACCTTGAAGACCTCCAGGGATGGGGCAGCCACAACTTCCCTGGGCAACCTGTGCCCGGGCCTTCCCATTCTCATAGTGTAGAATTTCTTCCAAATGTCTAATCTGAATCTCCTCTCTTTCAACTTAAAACCTTTACCCCTCATCCTATCACTACAGTCCCTGATAAAGAGCCCCTCCCCAGCTTTCCTGCAGGCCCCCTTTAAGTACTGGAAGGCTGCTGTAAGGTCTCCCCTGAGCCTTCTCTTCTTCAGGCTAAACAAGCCCAACTCTCTCAGCCTGTCCTTGTAGAGGAGGTGCTCCAGCCCTCTGATCATCTTCGTGGCCTCCTCTGGACTTGCTTTAACAGATCCATGTCCTTCCTGTGCTGAGGACTCCAGAACTGAATGCAGCGCTCCAGGCGAAGTCTCATAAGAGCAGAGTGGAGGGGGAGAATCCCCTCCCTCGACCTACTGGCCACGCTTCTTTTGATGCGGCCCAGGATGTGGTTGCCTTTCTGGGCTGCGAGCGCACATTGCCAGCTCATGTCCAGCTTCTCATCCACCAGCACCCCCAAGTCCTTCTCTCCAGGGTTGCTCTCAATCCATTCTCCTCCCAGCCTGTATTTGTGCTTGGGATTGTCCCAATCCAGGTGCACTTGGCCTTGTTGAACTTCATGAGGTACACACAGGCCCACCTCTCAAGCCTGTCAAGGTCCCTCTGGATGGCATCCCTTCCCTCCAGCATGTTGACAGCACCACATGGCTTGGTGTCATTGACAAACTTGCTGCACTTGATCCCTCTGTCCGTGTCTGTGACAAAGATGTTAAACAACACTGGGCCCAATACTGACCCCTGTGGAATGCCACTCATCACCAGTCTCCACTTGGACATTGAGACGTCGACCGCAGCTCTCTGAGTGAGACCCTCCAGCCAATTCCTTATCCACCGAGTGGTCCGTCTGTCAAATCTGATGTGTCTCCAATTTATAGACAAGGATGTCGTGTGGGACAATGTCAAATGCTTTGCACAAGTCCAGGTAGATGATGTCGGTTACTCTTCCCTTATCCATCAATGCTGTAGCCCCATCGTAGAAGGCCACCAAATTCTTCAGGCACAATTTAGTCTTAGTGAGGCCATGTTGCCTGTCACCAATCACCTCCTTATTTTCCGTGTGCCGCAGCAGAGTTTCCAGGAGGATCTGCTCCGTGATCTTGCCAGGCACAGAGGCGAGACTGAGCAGCCTCTAGCTCCCCGGGTCTTCCTTTTTTCCTTTTTTTAAAAATGGAGATACATTTCCCCTTTTCCAGTCAGTGGGAACTTCACCAGACTGCCACAACTTCTCAAATATGATGGACAATGGCTTATCAACTTCATCTGCCAGTTCCCTCAGGACTCATGGATGCATCTCATCAGGTCCCACAAACTTGCGCACCTTCAGGTTCCTTAGATGTTCAAGTTACTACAGCCCTCTCAAATTGAGAGGGGAGGTGATGGTGGTGTGCACAGGGGAAGGTGAAAGCACTATAAACTGACATAATCTATTATTAAAGAAATCAGACTATCCCATAAGAAAATACCTTCCAACACAGATTCTAACAAGTTGGTTAAATATATTTTTACCTTTCTCTTTCTTCCTCTTCTAACAACTTTAGGAATGCGTATATCATTTTTTTTCATCACATCCTATGAAGATAAGAAAAAAATTAGTGTTTTAGCAAACTTAAGATAGAGTTCAAATTATCAAGAATTTCTCAGGGAAATCACATAACTGAAGCTTCTGATATGCGACTGAGGCAAAAAAATTCATCACAACAAGATGCTTTCTGTTAGCAATTATCATTACATTAAAGCTTGCTCTCTGATGATATCTCCAATTCCCATTAGCTTCAATGAGTGGTATAAATATATCTGAAACTTTACATTTTAAACCACTCCCGAGACAGTGCTAGCGACTGTAGCTTCTAAGTATCTGAAGGTACAGTTGCAAGTCAAAGTACATAGTATTAAAGTTAACTTCTTCAAGTTAAAAAGAGTAACATTTCACATACTTTGCTACTGAGCTTTTCAAACAGGACATCAACTTCTTTGACAGTATCCATATCTGTGTCTTCTGTAGGTAAATTATTATGCTGCTTACTTGATGACTGAAAATGGAAAAATTAGCATGGAGTTAGGTCATTTACAGAAAAACAGAAGCGTTGAAAAGAGGAACTCAACTATCAGACTGCTTTGCACTTTCAGTTTTGGTTTATGGCTATATATGCACATTGCTATTTTAGATAGACGTCGATCCTCCCAAATCAAACATGTTCATTTTCATATGTGCACCTCTTGCGCTTATTTTATCCCATTTTATGTTCATGGTAACATCACCACATTTCTCCATATCAGTACTTCTAAATGTTCATACCAAAGCTAAAAAATCATCTAGACAGTGGTTTATCTATGTATATGGATAAGAGTCATGGATCAGAATGAGCAAACAATATGAATGTAAACAAAATGCAATAGACAATACAAACAAGGCATTTAATGGTTTATGAGCTAAAATTCAGTAACACTGATCATCAGTAACTTGATTTTGACAACGTTATGCTTTAAAAACAGCAAACCAAAAAATCTTTAGAAAAGCTGAGTTTTAGAGACATATATTTAGGTCTATTTTAGAGATATATCTAAATTTGATGATCATGCTCACCAGTAAAACTAGGGGGAAGGTTGGGGGGACGCTGCTTGGGACCTGACTGGACATCGATCGGTTGGTGGTGAGCGATTGTTTTCATTTGGATCACTTGTCTTTCTTGGGTTTTATTTCTCTCTCTTTGTTATTTTCCTTTTCATTACAATTTGTTATTATTTTATTTTATTTCAATTATTAAAATGTTCTTATCTTGACCCACGAACTGACCAACAGAGTATTCCAGCCCATATACGTCATAGTCAGTATAAAACTGAGAGATCACGAGGGTCTCGCTCTCTTCTGGGATGGCTGATTGTCCAATGAGGACCTCGTTTGTCTGATTGCTCCTGATCCTGGATCCGTGTGTTCCTGAATCCAATTCCTGAGTTCAGCTCCCTCCAATCTGTGGACCAACTCCCTCATGTCTGCTCTATAGCATTTGTGGTGACATACAGTCATGGAGAGGTGGGGTGGGGGTGTGATCTTGGATATTTGTACATCTTTCATTATTTTCTAATTATTTTAATCATTATTACTATTATTATCATCATTTCACTAAAAATGTAGTTTTAGATTCCAATCCGCAAGCCTTTTTCCTCTCATTTTCTTTTTCCCTTCCCCTGGGGGTGTGGGAATGGAATTTGGGAGCCCAATTGCAATGTTTTAGCTGCTGAAAACTAGCCGGGCTGGGGCTAAACCGTGACAATGTTAAAGATTGCTGTTGGCTTTTGCAATTTGCTGGATGTTCCTCAAGAAGAAAATTCTGGCAGGACAAGAGTTGGCCATGTCCATATACTGTAAAATGAGTTGGTGGGGAAGAAAACCAGCTTGGCTGAGTAGAGAGCTTTGTATGGATCTCAGGAAGAAGAGGAAAGTTCATGAGCTATGGAAGAGGGGGCAGGCATCCCAGGAGGACTACAAGGGTGAGGTGAGATCGTGAAGAGAGAAAAGAGCTGAAGCCCAACTGGAACTTCAATTGGCCAGTTCGGTGAGGGATAATAAAAAATGTTTCTTCAAGTCTATTAACAACAATAGGAGGGACAAAGAGAATCTCCCTCCTTTACTGGATGCAGGGGGGACAGTAGTGATGAGGGATGAGGACAAGGCAGAAGTACTTAATGCCTTCTTTGCCTTGGTCTTTAACAGTAAGGTAAGATGTTCTCGGGATACTCGGCCCCCTCAGCCAGAAGAAAGTGAGAATGAAGCTCCAGCTGTCCAAGAGGATTTTGTTAGAGACCTGCTTGACCAATAAGACATTCACAAGTCTATGGGGACGGATGGGATCCACACAAGGGTATTAAGAAAGCTGGAAGAGGTCCTCTCCAAACTCCTTTCCCTCATCTACCGGCAGTCCTGGCTGACTGGGGAAGTGCCACTTGACTGGAGACTGGCAAATGCAACTTCCATTTACAAGAAGGGTCGGAGGGTGGATCCCGGGAACTACAGGCCTGTCAGTCTGACCTCGGTACCGGGGAAGGTCATGGAGCAGATCATCATGAGTGCTATCACACAGCACATGTAGGACAGCCAGGTGATCAGGCCCAGTCAACATGGATTTATGAAAGGCAGGTCCTGCCAGACCAACCAGACCTCCTTCTATGACAAGGTTACCCAATTAATGGACAAGGGGAAGGCTGTGGATGTGGTGTACCTGGACTTCGGTAAAGCCTTTGACACCGTTTCTCACAGTATTCTGCTTGAGAAACTGGCTGCCATTGGCCTGGACAGGCACAGCCTCTGCTGGGTAAAATACTCTCTGGATGGCCGGGCCCAAAGAGTGGTAGTAAATGGAGTTAAATCCAGTTGGAGGTCAGTCACAAGTGGTGTTCCCCAGGGTTCAGTGCTGGGTCAAGTCCTGTTCAATATCTTTATCAATGATCTGGACGAGGGGATCGAGTGCACCCTTAGCAAGTTTGCAGATGACACCAAGCTGGGTGGCAGTGTTGATCTGCTTGAAGGAAGGGAGGATCTGCAGAGGGATCTGAACAGGCTGGATCGATGGTTTGAACCCAATGGGATGAGGTTCAACAAGACCAAATTCCGAGTCCTGCAATTGGGACACAACAACCCCATGGCATGGGGAAGAGTGGCTGGAGCGCTGCCTGGCAGAGAAGGACCTGGGGGTGTTGGTTGACAGTGGTTGAATATGAGCCAGCAGTGTGCCCAGGTAGCTAAGAAGGCCAATGGCATCTTGGCCTGTGTCAGAAACAGCGTGACCATCAGGACAAGGGAAGTGATTTTGTCCCTGTCCTCAGCATTGGTGAGGCCACACCTCGAGTACTGTGTTCAGTTTTGGGCCCCTCACTACAAGAAGGACATTGAGGTGTTGGAGCATGTCCAGAGAAGGGCAACGAGGCTGGTGAGGGGACTGGGGAATGTGTCCTACGAGGAGCGGGTGAGGGAACCGGGGTTGTTTAGCTTAGAGAACAGGAGGCTGATGGGAGACCTCATCACTGTTTACAACTACCTGAAAGGATGTTGTAGTGAGTTGAGTGTTGGTCTTTTCTCACAAGTGACATGTGATAGGAGGAGAGGAAATGGCCGCAAGTTGCGCCAGGGGCGGTTAGGAAAAATTTCTTCACTGAAAGGGTGGTTAGGCATTGGAGTGGCTGCCCAGGGAGGTGACTGAGTTTTCATCCCTGGAGGTGTTTAAAAGGTGGGTAGATGAGTTTCTTAGGGACATGTTTTTGTAAGGGGACAGGTATGGTTGTACTTGATGGTCTCTGAGGTCTTTTCCAACCAGATGATTCTATGATTCTATGATTCTAAGGAGAATCTCCATCCTTTATTGAATGTGGGGGGAACATAGTGACAGAGGATGTGGAAAAGACTGAGGTACTTTATACCTTATTCGTCTCAGTCTTTAATAGTAAGACCAGTTGTTCTCAGGGGACCAGGCCCCTGAGCTGGAAGATAGGGACAGGGAACCAAATTTAGCCCCCATAATCCAAGAGGAAATAAATGGTTAGTGACCTGCTGTACCTACTACACACAGGTCTATGAGGCCAAATGAGATCCACACAAAGTACTAATCAAGACACTTTCCACCATTTATCATTAGTGCTGGCTAAACGGGGAGGTCTCAGCTGAATGGAGACTGGCAAATGTGACGCCCATCTACAGGAAGGGCTGGAAGGAGGATCCAGGGAACTACACTCCTATCAGCTGGACCTCGGTGTTGGGGAAGCTTATGGAGCAGATCATCTTGAGTGCCATCATGTGGCACGTACAGGATAACCATGTGATCAGGCCCAGTCAGCGTGGGTTTAGGAAAGGCAGGTCCTGCTTAACTAACTGGATCTCCTTCTATGACAAGGTTACCCACTTAGTAGATGAGGGAAAGGCTGTGGATGTGGTTTACCTGGACTTTAGTAAAGCCTTTGACACCATTTCCCATAGCATTCTCCTGGAGAAACTGGCTGCTTGTAGCTTGGACAGGTATGCTCTTTGCTGGGTGAAAATAAAGGCTGGATGGCCGGGCCCAAATAGTTGTAGTGAATGGAGTTAGATTCAACTGGTGTTAGGTCACAATTGGTGTTCCCCACGGCTGAGTATTTGAGCCAGTTCTGTTTAATATCTTTATCAATGATCTGGACAAGGGCATCAAGTGCACCCTCAGTTAGCTTGAAGACACCAAGTTGGGCAGGAGTGTTGATCAGTTTGAGGGAAGGAAGGCTCTACAGAGGTATCTGGACAAGTTGGATAGATGGACCAAGACCAACTGTATGAGGTTCAACAAGGCTAAGTGTCGGGTCCTGCACTTGGGCCACAACAAACCCATGCAATGCTACAGGCTTGGGGAAAAAAGGACCTGGGGGTGTTGGTTGATGGCTGGCTGAATATGAGCTGGCAGTGTGCCCAGGTGGCCAAAGAGGCCAACAGAATTCTGGCTTGTATGAGAAATAGAGTGGCCAGCAGGACTAGGGAAAGGATTTGTCCTCCTGTACTCTGTGCCGGTGAGGCCCCACTTTGAATTCAGTTTTGGGCCCCTCACTATAAGAAAGACATTGAGGTATTTGCAAAGAAGGGCAACAAAGCTGGTGAAGGGGCTGGAGCACAAGACCTATGAGGAGCAGCTGAGGGAACTGGGGTTATTTAGTCTGGAGAAAAAGAGGCTGAGGGGAGACCTTATTGCCCTCTACAATTGCCTGAAAAGAGTTTGTAGCAAGGTGGGTGCTGGTCTCTTCTCACAAGTAACAAGTGATAAGAAGAGAGGAAATGGCCTCAAGTTGCATGAGGGGAAGTTTAGACTGGATATTAGAAAATATTACATCACTGAAAGAGTTGTCAAGCACTGGAACAGGCTGCCCAGGGAAGCTGGCTTCGGTGCCCATTAACTGCAAAGAACACACCACCTCTCCTGTCCTGAGTGACCACCATAACAGATCGAGCCCAAAGTCATGGACCAAATGAACTCGATGGACATTTGTGGACATTTATGAACATTTTACAGACTTTTCACCAGGGTGGTCCATAGAATTATATCTGTGTATTATACCAAAGAATGGGAAGGGGGGTGGTGGGTAATGAGAATTCATTGGATAGTGTAAGACCTGAGCATGACCTTAATGGTATGGAATAAGGGGCAGAAATTGTGCTGGTTTTGGCAGGGATAGAGTTAAATTTCTTCATGGTAGCCCGCATGGGGCTATGTTTTAGATTTATGCTGGAAACAGCGTTGATAACACGGGGATGTTTTCGTTATTGCTGAGCAGCGCTTACACAGAGTCAAGGCCTTCTCTGCTCCTCACACTGCCCCTCCAGCGAGTAGACTGGGGGTGCACAGGAAGCTGGAAGGGGACACAGCCGGGACAGCTGACCCCAACTGACCAAAGGGATATTCCATGCCACATAACATCATGCTCACCAGTAAAACTAGGGGGAAGGTTGAGGGGGCGGCGGTGCTGTTTAGGGCCTGGCTGGGCATCGGTCAGCTGGTGGTGAACAATTGTTTTCATATGAATCACTTGTCTTTCTTGGGGTTTATTTCTCTCTCTTTGTTATATTCTTTTTCATTACAATTTATTATTATTATAATATTTTATTCCAATTACTGAACTGTTGCATATCTCAACCCATGAGTTTTCTCACTTTTACCTTTCCAATTCTCTTTCCCCAACCCTGGTGCGGCGGGAGTGAGCAAGTGGCTGTATGGTGTTTAGTTGTCAGCTGGGGTTAAACCACAACAGTAACAGAGGGAAGTGGGATACAGGGGGAGTGAGATGGGGAAGAGTGAGAGGGATACAGGAGATGTGGGGAGAAAGAGAGAGAGAAAAGAAGAAACAGAGAGGGGGAAGAGGTGCACACAGAGAGTGTGTAAGAGAGAGAGATAGATATGGAGGAAGAGAGAAGGAGAAAGTAGAGAGGAGGTAGCAAAAGAGTGGGAGAAAGGACAAAGGGAAAAGAGAGAGCGAGGAATAAATAGCAGGGGAAAAAGATAGGGAGAGAATGAAAAAAGATAATGGAACATGAGAGAGGTAAAACAGAAGAAAAAAGAGAGTGGGAGAGAGAAAGAGGGAAGAAAAGAGATAGAAAAGAAAAAGAAATGGAGAGAGAGAGAAAGGGAGAGGGGAGGGGGAAGGGAGAGACAGAGGAGAAGGAGACAGAAGTGGGTAGGCAAAGTGAGTTATCGAGACCAAAAAAAAACAGGGTAGGGGGAGGTAGGGGGGAAATGGAGATGGTGGGGAGAAAGATAGGTGGGGTAGCATAGAGAGGGGAGAGGATAAGACCAAGACAGAGGGAGGCTGAGAGTGTGTGATTGTGACAGGGAGGGATGAAGAGGGGGGCAAAAAAGAAAAGGGAGGGGCTAAGAGTCACACATACACACATAGAGACTGGAAGAGTGATCAAGAGAAACAGAGATGCTGAGCCCAAGGGTGGGGCGGGGGGAGCGCCAAAAGGGGGTGAATAAGAGAGGGTGAGAGAGTTTGCAAAAGGGAGACCAAGAACGTCATATGGGTGCAAATGCGAAAGAGTCAGAGATAGGGAGAAAGTCGGAGGGAGAGGAAGGGAGTCAAGGAGAGAGAGTCTGAGATTGGGAGAAGGAAAGGGAGAAGGAGAATGAATGAATGAGAGACAGAGATGAAGAGAGAGGGAGAAAAAGAGACTGAGATGGAGAGGGGAGGCACCAAGACAGACCAGGTGACACTGAGAGGGAGAGTGTGAGAGAGACCAAGTAAATGATGGGAGGGATCCTGAGACTGAGAATGAGAGAGAGAAATTGAGAGACAGGGAGAGAGACCCCGAGAGAGAGATAAAGAGATATAAAGTTGTGGGAGACTGCAGTGAGTTTGCAGATGCCTTGACAGAGCATGAGATGTTTGACCTCGACCAGATAGTCGTGTATCCGTGAGAAGGTGTGAATCACCCGACCAGATGGCCGTATACCCATGAGAATGTGGAAACCCCCAATGGAAAAAGGTAAATAAGTAGCAAGAGTTGTGAGAACTCATGAAACAACAAGATAAGGGACTTAGATGAGCTTGGGTGAAGATTGACATGTAACTGTAGCCAATAATTGCTTGTGTATATGCAGTAAGCACCAACGATATTAGAACACATATATGCTGAAAATATATAAAAGCCAGCCGTGTGAAACAATAAAATGCTTAATGCCTTAATGCCTCCTGCATGAATGCTGCTTGAACTTTGTGTATTGTGTCTGTCTCAACAGCGACATAAAGTGAGTGAGAGAGAGGCTGAACGAGAGAGGTGCTGCAGGAGGCTCTAAGAGAAAGACCAAGAGAAAGTTCGAGAGGTGGGGTAGACCAAGAGACACTGAGAGATGCACCAACAGAGAGAAAAGCAGAGAGACAGAGAGATCAAGAGAGTGAAACTCAGATATAGAGACAGAGAAAGGTGGAGGGACCAAAAGAGAGAATGGGGGAGACTGACGGGGGCGGGTGAGACATAGAACAAGATCTACTGTGTAAGCGAGACTGAGAAAGAGAGACAGAGAGGGAGTCTGAGGGAGGGACCAAAAGAAATGGGGTGAGAGATGGGGGTGTGTGTGAGACAGAGTAAAAGCCAGAGGGCAAGGTAAGAGGGGGAGAGAGGCTGAGAGAATAAGACTTTGTGTGAGAGAGAGAGACCCAGAGAGACTGACATGGAGAGGCAGAGAGGGAGATAGCTGAGGCAAGAGCCCAACAGAGAGAGAGAAAAAGGACCTGAGAGTGAGATATTAATTTGGTGCAAAAAAATGCCATTTTTAACCATCACATCACAAAAATAAGGATGTAAATCTAAAGATGTTTGTTACACTGTAATACCAAATGCATAGTGAAGTAGAAAGGTTTTCCCTCTCTCCCTTATAGTAGAGACTACATACAGCAGCAATAAATAGCAGACATTTCAAATAAATGCAGTTTCAGTTCAACTACAATATATTTTAAAAGGATTTTAAAACAATACAGGCAAGCCAAAAAGAAAAATTTTGTCTAAATAAACTAGCATATACCAGTTACTGATAGAGACTTCATGACACAAAAATTTGATGAGTAGGTAAACCCTTACATGTATTCATATGAAGATTTGTAGTAATTTAAACTGGCTGTTTTTAAAAAAATCTATTTAATGAAAGACTACTCAGCCTAGACAGAATCTGTTGTTGCAGATATTTCAGTCAAAGTTGTCACAGAGAGCCCTACCTGTTCAAGCTATTAAACAGCCTTCAGAAACTGTGAAACAATACTAAATTTCAACAGTCATTTCCTCTTTCACTAAGCTAAAAATGCTGTATAAGTTTTCATTAAGTGTATTCTGATTAAGAAAACTAGATCTGTAAAGTTATTTAGTTTCACAAATATTTACAGCACCTCAAAAGCACTATAGAAGGACAAAAATGTTATAATGTTCAAGCCTGAAAACAAGAAAAAAGAACAGTCACAACACTGCCACTGATAATTTAAAGTAATTATGACTTTAGCAATACATTTGTAAACTTGAAAGATTTTCTGATAAAACAAATCTAATTAATTTAGCCACTCACTTTGGAAACAACAGACTTCTTCCTTTTGGCTTCTCCTTTTTCTTCATTTCCCTCAGTAGGCTGTTGACAACTTCCGCAAATAGCTTCTTTGACAGCACTGTTAACAGCTGGATGGGACTAAAATACAAAAACATCAGATTTGAAATCAAAATATCTTTCTAAACTAGCGAATAATGATATTACAAGTTGCACTAAAGCTGCAAGAATGTGAAAACATCTTATCTAAGTTATTAATTCCCAATTTGTTTTGAGAAGCACTAACATGACTTGGCCAAGAGATGAAGTTACACCAGAAATAAATTCCACCTTGGGGTACTTTTTCAAAACATATGGCAAACTCCGCAAGTGCATTCTTGTATATAACTATAAACATAATCAGCAATTCATCATCAACAAATGCAAGAAACCAATATCCACGATTTAAAAGTTTTGTACAGTTTTTATTTTAAATAATACCAAAAAGCATGATTAATATTCTTCCTGGGCAAGAAATCAATTTTTTTACATTAGCTGTCAATACTAAGTGAGCACAGAAAGCAGCTGTTCTTTTCCTGAAAACATTAGTAGATTAATATTTCAGAAGCCTGAAGAATTGAAGTAAAAGACATGGAAGTAGAGGAGAAGAAGGTAAAATTACTGTTTTAAATTAGATTATTTTACGAATAATGTTCTCATTAAAACTTAGCTCTTCTGCACAAAACTGGCAGAACTACCTCAACTCTTATTTTTTTTCCTCCAATTGAGAAAGTGGCTCTAAGTTAAAACCTAAGCCACAAGCTCCCTTTTACCCTCCCCCTTTCCAACAATTACAGTTACCTCTGCAAAGTATAAATGATGCCTTTGGAACATTCTAGCTACTTCTGTCAGCTGAACATAAAATGAAGCTCTCAAAGACTTATCAAGATAAAGTATACTTAGGGAAGGGAGTTAAAAATAAAAGTAAAAACAGCAATAAAAAAATCTGTGAAATAAAAATGAATCATCCCCTAGCAATGACTAATGTCTTATCCCTTTACTCTAAGCTCATCTCACATTCAAATTCAAAATTCAGTTATTCTGATATTTCAGTCTGAATATCCCACTATTAACTTATTCTGCATGTGGCCGGAGTTCTCTATTCTTCTCTGTTCTTCATTTTCTGGACACTGGGGACAGTTACATTGTCTTCCCTACTACTGTCCCAGAAACTATGCCTCATTGAAGTAGGTACAATGTTTTTAAAAAATAAAAATGTATATATAGATCAAATAACATCTTTCATATGCATCTTTTCCTCTCCAACAACACAGATAAAATCCTTGCCAGTCTACTCATAACCACATGTAGTTATTACTGCAATGTACTGGCTGTACATAGTCCTACTTTGAATACTACTGGAAAAGTCTATTTTCTTAGCTTAGCAGATTGTCCACATCACTTTTCCACTGACTCTTCATTCTCCATGAGAAATTGCATGACTTTAGCTTACAAGACCTTTCACTGCCTACTTTCCCCCTGTTTTGGACCCCTCCTCATCAGCTACTGAGGTATCAGCTTCTGCCTCTGCCGCTTTCAACCAATTTTGTTTCCTCATATGCTGCTCCCAAAGTGAGCAAAAGCTTCCTCATAAATATCCACAAAATCACACAACTACTTTGCATCTGACTGCTTACGGAGGCATGGAATTAACCTTTCGCCAAAATTTTCGGATGTTTGGGCATGTGAAAAGTGGGATAATTGGAATAAGGTAAAAGAACAGGCAAACCCCATAAGAGGGAAATTGAAAGATGGTAAAGACAAGGGAATAATATGCAAAATGTTGTGAATGTGTTTTTAGAGCTGCATATCAGTATAAGAAATGTAAAGAACAGGAGAGTGTTACAAGATGAGGTTGAACAAAGAAAGCAACAAGAAATGTTATCTCTGCAAGTAGAACAATTGCAGAAAGAACTAGGGGAGGAAAACTGAAGGAATTTAGAGGATAAACTAGAACTTATGAGAATTCCGTCCCTCAAACCCCCACATCCTGTGAAAATTCATAAGCTAATCATTTCCCCAGAAGATTGGGACGCAGATATTTGGGAGGTCCCCGATCAAGAACTTAATGATGAGAATGAATTAGATGAATCCAAATTTAATGTAGCCCTTATAATTAAAACTGAGATATCTGCTGGACCTCAAGGGGACAACCAAAGAGATACTATAAAGACCATTCCATGAGACCCTTCAAATGGCCAATGTGCACGAAAAATATGGGCAGAAGCCCGGTGAAAGCGAGAGTGAATATCTGTAGCATGTCTCCTTCACTGGAAGTGATCGAAGCAAAGTGGATGGCTTTTGAGGACCAGTGAGTAGCATATTAGACAGGGGGCATAGACCACTGCTATATCAATAAGATCATTAAGCGAACTTTCTACTGCTGTTACAAAAGCAGCCTGACTTCAGGCTATGAACAACAGGAATACATATGGTAATTACCCTATCTCTGCCCCTGCAGACCCCCAAGCCATGAGATCACTGATGAGGAGAGCCCCTGCTGATTTAAAATCCTATCTCATTGCAAAAAGGGATGAAATAAGACAAAACATAGAACACAATGCTCAGGAGGGTCAGGACAGCCAGCCCCACCTCCAACCCATCACATCCTGGGCAGATTCAGTGCATGGCATTGTAAATCATAGTCAAGAAATGGAGTGGGATGAACTGATACCAGCAGAGCGATCCCGAGCTGATGCAGACAGCAGATGAATCCCAATCTCATAAACCCTGTGATGGAAGCTTATCAATGAGATAAAAAAGATGGTCCACATATTTATATTCTAATCAGCCCCCAAAGACAACTAGTGAAATTTTTGATTGACACAGGAGAGCGCAAATTTGAATACTTTCAAATTTGGATGCCCAAAGAATTAACATTAAGTCAGGCTGACAAAGGGTTAAAATAATAGGATTTACCAGTAAAAGTGAAATATGCCCCGTAGCTAAAGTAAACTTGTTATTGCAAGGGGAGAAAAGAATATCAGGACACCAATTAGCAGTAGTTTCAGGGAAGGAAAATTTTTTAGATTTTGATGAGTTTGGAAACTGCCCATGGTAGTGTTTGGTCTTTTGGCCACCTGGAGTGTACTTGGTTAGCTGAGTGAAAATTAGCAGCTACCTGTGAGTATCAGTTAACTAGCATAGTTTCCTTGCTACAAGCTGCATCCATGCTGCCTGACTCAAAAATAACTAATGCTCCTCAGTATCCTATCTCTGCAGCTGACTGGATGGGTATTGCAGAGTTCGTAGCTGACCTAGAAAAAGACACGTTATCTCCTGAACACAATCCCCATATAATTCCCCAATGTGAACAGTTAAAAAAACAGACAGGAGATGGTGCTTAACCATAAACTATAAAAAGTTAAATGCAAACACCACTTCTCTTACGGTCACTGTCCCAGACACTTCTACATTAACTGCCACTCTTAAAGCTGCATCTCACCCCTGGATGACGATACTAGCTGTAAAACATATGTTCTTTATGGTGCTGCTGCAGGAGGAAGATAAAAAAAAATTGATTTTACCTGGGATGGGATACAATTCACTTTTAACGGACTTCCTCAGGGCAATAAGCATTGATAGAGTCATAGAATCATTTAGCTTGGAAAAGACCTTTAAGATCATCGAGTCCAACTGCAAACCTAACGCTGCCAAGTCCACCACTAAACCATGTCCCTAAGCACCACATCTACACATCTTTTAAAAACCTCCAGGGATGGGGACTCAAACACTTCCCTGGGCAGCCCCTTCCAATGCTTCACCACCCTTTCTGTGAAAGCATTTTTCCTAATATCCAGTCTAAACCTTCCCTTGTACAACTTGTGGCCATTTATTCTCATTCTATCACTTGTTGCTTGGGAGAAGAGACCAACAGCCACCTCCCTACAGCCTCCTTTCAGGTAGTTGTACAGAGCAATAAAGTCTCCCCTCAGCCTCCTTTTCTCTAAACAACCCCAGTTCTCTCAGCCTCTCCCCATAAGATTTGTTCTCTAGACCCTTCACTAGCTCTGTTGCTCTGCTTTGGATGTGTTTGTGCTGGGTTGACCTTGGCTGTCTGTCAGGTGCCCACCAAGCCTCTCTATCACTCCTCCTCCTCAGCTGGACAGGGGGAAAAAATAGGAAAGGCTTGTGGGTCAAGATAAGGATAGGGAGAACGCCCCCCAGTTACCATCATAGGCAAAATAGATGCGACTTGAGGAAATTAATTTTATTTATTACCAAACAAATCAGAGTAGGATAATGAAAAATAAGAACAAATCTAAAAAATACTTCCCCTCACCCCTGCCTTCTTCCTGGGCTCAGCTTCACTCCCGATTTCTCTACCTCATAGAATCATAGAATCATAGAATCGTATTGTAAGGTTGGAAGAGACCTCTGAGATCATCAAGTCCAACCATGCCTGTCTCCCTACTAAACTGTATCCCTAAGAAACTCATCTACCCATCTTTTAAACACCTCCAGGGATGGAGATTCCACCACCTCCCTGGGCAATCTATTCCAATCCCTGACCACTCTCTCAGTGAAGAAATTCTTCCTCCCCCTGAGCAGCGCAAGAAGATGAGGAAGGAGGGTTGCGGTCCGTTCATCACACATTGTCTCTGCTGCTCCTTCTTCCTCGTGCTCTTTCCCTGTTCCAGTGTGGGGTCCCTCCCACGGGAGACACTTCTTCACGAACTGCTCCAGCATGGATTCCTCACGGGGTCACAAGTTCTGCTAGCAAACCTGCTCCAGTGTGGGCTCCTCTCTCCACAGGTCGCAGGTCTTGCCTGGAGCCTGCTCCAGTGCGGGTTCTCCACAGCATCACAGCCGCCTTCAGGCACATCCACCTGCTCTGGCATGGGATCCTCCATGGGATGCAGGTGGATATCTGCTCCACTGTTAACCTCCATGAACTCCAGGGGGACAACCTGCTTCACCATGGTCTTCACCACAGGCTGCAGGGTAATCTCTGCTCCGGTGCCTAAAGTACCTTCTCCCTTTTCTTCTTCACTTGGTGTCTGTAGGGCTGTTTCTCTTACATATTCTCACTCCTCTCTCTCCCAGCTGCTGTTGCGCAGCAGTTTTTACCCTTTCTTAAATATGTTAGCACAGAGGTGCTGCCACTCTTGCTGACTGTATCAACTTTGGCCAATGGCAGGTCCATCTTGAAGCTGGATGGCATTTGCTCTATCGGACATAGGGGAATCTTCTAGCATCTTCTCACAGAAGCCATCCCTGTACCCCCCCCCCTTCCCCCCGGCTACCAAAACCTGACCACACAAACCTCAATGTCTTTTTTATAATGAGGGGCCCAAAACTGAACACAGTATTCAGGATGCGGCCTCACCAGTGCCAAGTACAGGGGGACAATCACTTCCTTATTCCTCCTAGCCACAATATTCCATCCACTATAGTTCAGTGGATCTAAACATCGCATTAGTGCTAGATGGATATACTCTAGCTATTAACTATAACTGATTTAACTAAAAGGGGTAACTAGCCTGGAGAAAATTGTGTTATTTTCTCTTTCCAGAAACAGTACCAGGAATGGAACCAGAATATCTCCCTTGGAGATTGATCATCAGAGGAATATTCACCCTTCTCACAGAAACAATCATCATCAATGTGAACCAGAAGTGATTTACACCCTGAAAAGCCAGATGCACAGGGTGGAGGTCCTCACTTCTTGTGCTAATCAACACAGTAACTGTAGTACATTCTGCACCATACATGTTTAAAATTCCGGGAAATACAGGAATATTGAGAGAATCAAAAATAAAAACTAATCCATAATCCTCTGCTGGGTAAAAAAATGGCTGGATGGCCGGGCACAGAGTGGTGGTAAATGGAGTTAAATCCAGTTGGAGGCTGGTCATGACTGGTGTTCCCCAGGGTTCAGTGCTGAGTCCAGTCCTGTTCAATGTCTTTATCAATGATCTGGACGAGGGGATCGAGTGCACTCTTAGTAAGTTTGCAGATGACACCAAGCTGGGTGGAAGTGTCAACCTACTTGAAGAAAGGGAGGCTCTGCAGAGGGATCTGGACAGGCTGGATCGATGGGCTGAAACCAATGGGATGAGGTTCAACAAGACCAAGTGCCGAGTCCTGCACTTGGGACACAACAACCCCATTCAGGGTTACAGACTTGGGGAAGAGTGGCTGGAGCTGCCTGGCAGAGAAGGACCTTGGGCTGTTGGTTGACAGCTGGCTGAATATGAGCCAGCAGTGTGCCCAGCAGGCCAAGAGGGCCAATGGCATCTTGGCCTGTATCAGAAACAGCGTGGCCAGCAGGACCAGGGCAGGGATTGTGCCCCTGTCCTCAGCACTGGTGAGGCCACACCTCGAGTACTGTGTGCAGTTCTGGGCCCCTCACTACAAGAAGGACATTGAGGTGTTGGAGCGTGTCCAGAGGAGGGTGACAAGGCTGGTGAGGGGGCTGGAGAACATGTCCTATGAGGAGCGGATGAGGAAACTGGGATTGTTTAGCTCAGAGAAGAGGAGGCTGAGGGGAGACCTTATCGCTGTCTACAACCACCTGAAAGGAGGTTGTAGCGAGGTGAGTATTGGTCTCTTCTCCCAAATGACAAGAGGTAATGGCCACAAGTTGTACCAGGGCAGTTCCAGACTGGCTATTAGGAAAAATTTCTTCACTGAAAGGGCTCTCAGGCACTGGAACAGACTGCCCAGGAAGGTGGTTGAGTCACCATCTCTGGACGTGTTTAAAAAATGGGTTGATGAGTTTCTTAGGGACATGGTTTAGTATTGGACAGGTACGGTTGGACTTGATGATCTCAGAGGTCTTTTCCAACCAGATGATTCTATGATTCTATGATTCTATACAGATACATTTAAAACTTAATATGTTTAGAACTTGATATGCACTGTATAAGTTTATTTTAAAAAGTGTTCAACTTCTAATCTTGTATTGGGTTTATGTGGCAAGGTTTTGATTGCAGGGGTTGGGGGCTGCAGGGGTGGCCTCTGTGAGAAGAGGTCAGGAGCTGCCCCCATGTAAGACCGAGACAGTTCCAGCTGGCTCCAAAACGGACCCGCTGCTGGCCAAAGCTGAGCCAATCAGCAATGTTGGTGTCACCTCCATGAAAACATATTTAAGAAATGGTAAAAAATGCTGCACAGCAGCTGTGAAAGAGAGGAATGACAAAAATGTGAGAGAAACAACCATGCAGACACCAAGGTCAGTGAAGAAGGAGGTGCTCCAGGCAGCATAGTAGATATTCCTCTGCAGCCCATGGAGAAGGCCATGGTGAAGCAGGTTGTCATCTGTAGCCCATGGAAGACCACGTGAGAGCAGATATCCACCTGTAGTCCATGGAGGAGCCTATGACAGAGCAGGTAGATATGCTCTGAAGGAAACTGCAGCCCATGGAGAGCCCACACTGGAGCAGGCTTCTGGCAGGAACTGCAACCCGTGGAGAGAAGCCTATGCAGGAGCAGATTTTCTGGCAGGAGGTGTGGCTCATGGGTAACCTACACTGGAGCAGTCTGTTCCTGATGGTCTTTATACTGTGGAAAGAACCCACATCAGAACAGTTTATGAAGGAGTGCATTCTGTGGGAGGGACCCCATGCAGGAGTAGAACACTGTGAGGAGGAAGGAATGGCAGAGACAAAGCGTTAAGAACTGACTACAACCCTTACTCCCCATCTCACCAGCACCACTTGTAGGAGGAGGAAGTATAAGATTGAGCAGTGAAGTTGAGCCTGGGAAGAAGGGAGGGGTGGGGGGAAGGTGTTTTTAGCTTTGTTTCTCACTATCCTACTCTATTTTTAATTGTCAATAAATTAAATTGATCTTCCCCAAGTCAAGTCTGTTTTGCCAGTGACAGTAGTTGGTGAGCAAATTCCCTGTCTTTATCTTGACCCATCTTAGTTTCTTCCCATGTCCTGGTAAGAAGAGGGAATGAGAGAGCAGTTTGGTGGGCATCTGATAGCCAACTAAGGTTAACCCACCACATGACTTTATCCTTGCATCCTGAAACCATTAACATGATCCCTCCTTAACTTTACTATAGTAAAATGGCATCCCCAATTATACAGAAGAGCAATTTTATCTTATTTTGATGAAAAATTGAGGTAAATTGTAAATAACAATAACAACATCAGTCCAACTTGCAACTCAGTGATGCAGATCAATAAATTATTCCCCTATAGCAACTAAACCATCATTGCTTTTTTACAACAATATGACAAAACAGATTAAGTTATTCACAGACTCTGAATCACTTACTTGCTGATGAGAGAATTTCACTTTGGGATTGTTGTCAATTTCCCATAATCCTTCATTAAAGCCTTTTCTTTTATTTGGTTTGCCATATTTTTCTTTATTTTCATAATAAGGGAATATATCCTTTGGTCCCAAGAATGCCCTTCAAGAGATTAAAAGATTAGTTACCAGAAACATCACATTTTCAAATTGCTACTCTTCAATTTAACTTTAGTACCAGATATTATAAAATAAATATTCATTAATGAGGCATATGAAGTGATATTCTGTAATCAGCAAAGTGTTGCTACTGAATCATCTTTAGACTTCTAAACTTTTGCTTTCAACAAATGCAGTTTTCCATTACTGCTACTACACTCACTGCTCTCTCTTAGTTGTTGAGTCTCCAGGCAAGAAACAGTCAATGCTATGTCTTGAATGTTATGTCTTGTTAAGATCACAGTCGACAGAGACACCCACCACTGTCAAGCAAAGACTAAAAACAGAGCAGCTGACTCATGTACAGAAAGAACCATTGCTTCCTTAGCAATCCAAGCTAAAATGTGAAGAAATAAATATTTCTTAAATCCTGGAAATGTAATGCAAGATTATGAGTACAAGTATAAGAAGATATACCTTCAAGCCAAAGAAATCTTTTTCATAATTATTATATTAAAACCAATACGTCTGGGATGACAAAACAAAGGTGGGACAGAATGATTGCCTAGATCTTTGTAAGAATGCTATATAGTTTATCCTGAAAGATAAAAAAAAATATTACTTTATTAATTGTTTTACATTAAATGTTCATCATTTCTGTCTTTAAGAATCTTGTATATATGAATGAAAAGCAGCTTATCAAGAAAATAATAAAGATAATTTTGTTGTTCGAAGGTATTTAAAAAGGCCTAAAACCTTTGTTTAAGTTAATAGTGTTTTGACATGAAGTGGCACAGAGTTGGAAACAAACTTACAGTTTTTGTATGTTCTGTTTTTCAATTAATTAGGGTTTTTTTAGTTTAAGTGTGAAGAGAGATATACTCGATAATTTGGCTAGTAGAAGTATTAAATTGTTCCTTATTTTAAATTTCTTCTCTATCCCTACTTGAAACTGCTTCTTTTTATTTTTGTTTTCATCTACAGAATCTGGCCTCCCCTAAGGCAGCCAAAAAATCCTCCCCCTAAAACCTATACATTATTATCCCTAGTGCAAGTTGCACAACTATGGCTATTAGACTGTCACTTTTTCCCACAAATTGCAGTATCTATACTGCAATTTTTTCTAAGACAGACCTGTGAAACACAAGCTAATAAAGTACTAAATGCCAGTATTCTACTTTGTACTGCAGAACATGAAGGCACATGAAGTTTCTGCCATAGTACTGTGTCCTCTAGGGTTAGGACTTCATAGCAGTAATCCAACTGTGTTAGAAAAACAGAAAACCTCAGTGACCAATGTTCTCATTTTCACCCCTGTGCCTATATCCAGCTGTCTGACAAAGTATAAATCTAAGACCCAATTGCTTGAATTGAAGATGTTGCTACTGTTTTTATGAGATAGTTCATGGTAAAGTTCAAACAAACAAAAAAAACCCCCTAAGTTTAATTTTCCCTTTTTTTCATCGTATCTGTAATGAAGTATTTGAGACTTACCCTTCGATAAGATAAGATAAGATAAGATAAGATAAGATAAGATAAGATAAGATAAGATAAGATAAAGAGAAGTTGCAAGTCAGCTAGGAAGCTTAAGCATTTCCTACTCCAGTAGTGTAAAACAATCTAATATTTCACAGTGGCTATCATCTATCTCTTTGCAGAAGATTCTTAGAGAGCATCCAGTCAGGGATCTATGCACTCGCAAAGCACATGCAACCAGAGAAAAAAGGGGAATAGGGGGAAGAGAGAAAGACAGACCAGAGGAAAGAGAAAATGTTGCTTCTTTTCTTTCCTTTACTCTGAAAGGAAGCACTTTTTTCCACAGTTGTAAGCATCTACTCAAACCGTTCAGACTTGGAGAAATACTAGGAATTAGTTACCTTGCTAAGGTCATGTAGCTTGCTGGGGTTTTTTTGCAGTTAAATCCCCATACACAAAAAGGAGAAAAGGTCAAGGAAACCTAACCAGGACAGATATCACCCTGACGTATAGAGTCCAGGGTCTTGAGTCCAGAGTATGACCTTCTGCCTGCCTGTGACTAGCTAAAATTTGTGATTTACTCACATAAGAAATTCACATAAAGCTTTTTTTAAAATACAAACATTTAGCTCATATCTAGTTTTCCTTTGGAAAAGAGTAATATTTCTAAAACAAGATGACACCTGGGAAATATCTTGAAAAGAAGAAATAGGCTCTTAGGGTGCTGGGTTGGGGTTTTTTTAAGAATATAAAGAAGACACAAATTTAGGTTTTGGTGAAGCTAAGAAGAAAGCAACAATGAAAATCAAAGTACAAGCTTATCCTTTAGAATCACAGAATCATTGATGTTGGAAGACAACACCTCTGGAGATCATCTAGTCCAGCTTCTCATGCTCAAAGCAAAGCCAACTAGAGCAGGTTGCTCAGGGCCATTGCCCAGTCAGGTTTTGAGCATCTCTGGGGATGGAGAACCCAAAACCTCTTTTGGTCAACCTGTTCCAGAAGAAACAAAGTACTTTGCAACATTTTAAGATATGAGAGGTACAAGTTTAAAAACATTTTTCAAAGTTATTTTCTAAAGAAAACATTGGAGAAGTTTGAAATACAGTACCCTTGAGTCTACCACATTACCAAAATCAGATTTTAATAAAACTGCTTTGTATGAGTATCAAAGAGTGGGTAATAAGGTTTCAAATTTCCCAATAATCTACATGCAATCAAACATGATTTTGGAACCTAAGTAGCATTTGAAAAAAGATCATTGTGCTTCTCAAAATTCTACTGAAACTTTTAAGATTACATATAAATTCATTTCTTTCTATCCTGCACTTGATTTTTGATCTTCAGGAATGTCAGTAAAAAAAAGTAGTGTAATCCAGAATGACATACAATGAAAAGGAGAGAAGAGGGTACTTTATTTTAACTGTCAAAATATCCTCAAAAGGGTACAAACCTACTGAACAGTATAAAGCAAGGACAAAAAAGGGGGGAGAACGGGATTCAAACCTTGCTTCCTCTCCCCATAAATGCACAAAAAATAATTAAGCCTATATAGAACTATATGGAGTGCCATGAACAGTCAATGAAATATATGGTTATAGGGAGCAAAACGCACACAGCTCATTGACAAAGAAGTTACTTCTTAAAAAAAGTCAAATAGAATGTAGTGTCAGTGAGAGATGATAGTGTTTTCTTTTTAATTCATCCAAATAATGCATTTTTTCTAACACATTTATTTTTAAAGATAGGTAGAAAGTACCACCTCAAAGAGATTTTTATACATTTCTTAATGGTCTGAAAGGACAAAAAAAGCTTTCTGCAAGCTATACAAGAAAAGAAACAATTATCAAAACAACTAGTTCTGTGGCCTGCTTTACAATGCTATTGGCAGCTTATTAAAAAAAAGGGAATAAAAACTGCATTTCCCCCACAAATCAAACAGAAAATTTACACTAAATTAAAGATTTCTATAATCTACAGTAGGACAACATTATGAAGTAGCATGACAAATTTCACTATAATAGTCAGGGAAAAGCATAAAAACATATTAGAAGTGGGAAAAAACGAGTCCTTTCAAAGGAATTGTTAAGTTCCATTGCAAAATGTTAGTGTTACCAAAAATGTTTGTCTTTCCAGGATGCTTTACATAATAAGCAGGCATGAAACTGAGGTGAGACCTTGTGCTACAAATTCACCTCTCCACTTTTTCTCAAATCTTTCCTCTCTTCCCCTCAAAGGACTCAGTGCTACTTATTCCATAGTTTTCAGTTTTATTTCATTTTCCTTTAGAACACAGTTTTGAGGATATACAGGATTATAATTAAAATGCCTTACAAAAGATAGATATGTCAATAATACTACTTTGGATAGGCTCTTGTTTTTTTACTGAGCAGGAAAAAGTGCATGTTGCAGGGAATAGTAGACTATATGCACACCATTTCACAGCAAATGTGGAAAGCAATCTGCCTATCTTGCCACTAGAGATCATGTGTTTTCAAACACATGATGCAAACTGTTAAGCTACTGTTAAGACATTCTGCAATGAAAACAATATGACCTTCAATCTAAAGGACTTACGTCTCATGAGTGCCAAAAAAGAATATAGGCATTTTATTCATAGGAGGTTTTACTGCTCCATCTGGAATTTCATCCACCTAAGAGAAAGAGAGACTAGAATTAAAATTTATAACAATTAAAAACAGTCAAGGGGAAAACACTTAAGTGTTAAGTATCAACCTGAAGAAACAAAATACTATTGAAAAAGTGAAAGAGTTTTAAACAAGACAAGCCTCAAGGATTATATATTTAAAAAAACCCCAAAGAAACAAGCGATATTTGTAAGGGTATGTAGAAGGAGAGTGCACCTTTAAGGGTATCTGGTCAAGGATGTTTTCAATGCAAAAAAGGGATAATAAGAAAAGGAGGAAGCCATAAGCAAGAATATACAGGGACACAAAACTGACCAACAAATAATAAGGGATACAGTAACCAGAACCTGTTCACTCACTCTAATTGTTAAGGATATGCAGAGTGTGAGAATGTTTATTCCAGCAAGGTTATCTAATCAGAAGCCTTGTCAGTTGGGAAAATAAGGAAAAGGGGGAAATGAGAAACAAAATATGCAGAGACACACACCTGACAAAACAAACAGGGAGAGAGTGAGAAGAAACAAATCTTGCCACTCACACTAATTGATGGGCTATCAAGAAACTACAGGCACCACTTCCAGGAAGATCAACCTGGACTTCCAAACTAAGATTATAAACTAGGGGAGATCCCAAACACCAGACTAGGAGGGGTAAGGGAATCAATAGAAATATGCAAACCCATGAAGGGACATGTTGGGCACGTGGAGAGCAGGGAGAAACAAAGAGGGGGGTACAACCCTTTCTGGGTTAAAACCAGGGATGGTCAGTACGCTTGTCTAGCTGAGCCCTGTGCCTGATCACTGCAGTCTGTCCTATCTTCTTATTAAATCTTTCATCCATTGTCTCTTTGTGTAAACCCACTCTTTATCCCATGTGTATGTTTGCTGCAAGGACTAAGTGCCAGCTACTGGAGTCAAACCAGGGGTGTAGGTGCATGTATTGGGTTTACATATCAAGGTTTTGGTAGCAGCGGGCAGGGGCTGCAGGGGTGGTCTCTGTGAGAAAATGAGCTGCCTCTGTGCCAGACAGAGTCAGTTCCAGCCAGCTCCAAAACAGACCCCTTGCTGGCGAAAGCTGAGCCAATCAGCAATGCTGGTGGTGAATCTATGACAACATATTTAAGAAAGGGTAAAAATGCTGTGCAACAGCAGCTGGGAAAGAGGAGTGAGAATATGTGAGAGAAACAGCCCTACAGACACCAAGGTCAGTGAAGGAGGGGGAGGAAGAATTGCTCCAAACACCAGAACAGAGCTTCCCCTGCAGCCCACGGTAAAGACAGTGGTGATGCAGGCTGTGCCCCTGCATTCCAATGAGGTCTATGTTGGAGCAGATATCCACCTGCAGTCCATGGAAGACCCCGTGCTGGAGCAGATGGATATACCCTGAAGGAAGCTGCAGCCTGTGGAGACCCCACACAGAAGCAGGTCCATTGGGGACCCATACAGGAGCAGTCTGTTCCTGAAGGACTGTACCATGTGGAAAGGAGCAATGTTGGTGCAGTTCTTGAAAGATTGTTTCCTGTGAGACAGACTTCAAGCTGGAGCAGAGGTAGTGTGAGAAGGAAGGAGCAGCAGAGATCAACTGTTATGAACTGATTGCTACCCCCGTTCCCCATCCCTCCTGCACCACTTCTGGGTGGAGGAGGTAGAAGAGTTAGGAGTGAAGTTGAGTCTGGGAAGAAGGGGTGGGTAGGGGGAAGGTGGTTTTAGTTTTGTTTTCTTTCTGACCATCCTACTCTATTTTTAATTGGCAGCAACAAATTAAAAAAATTTCCCCAAGTTGTGCCTGGTTTGCCTGTGACAGTGACAGGTCTCCCTGTCCTTATCTCAACCCACGAGCGTTTTCATCTCAGTTTCTTCCCCTGTCCTGCTGAGGAGAGGGAGTGAAAGAGTGACTTGGTGGGTTGGCAGCCAGTCACCATTAACCCACCACACCCAGTCCAGTGGTGTCAGCTATAGAGCCGGTGAGGGCCATCAGGGTGAGTACCAAAAAACAGCTACTGGGAAGGATCAGCACATTACTTAAGGGGCTCAAAACTGGTGGCTGGAGCAGGACTGCAGGTCACAGCCCATGTGCCTACTGCTATCTCTTGAGGGGGCAGAGTGTCTGTATCTTCCTGAAACTGTGTGTGTGCATGTGTGTGTGTGCGTGTTTAATTCACTAGCAAGCTTCAACCTGGACTAGTTACTGAGTAGGAAGCCTTGAGTCCAGTCAGGGGTATCAGGTGGGTGGAGGGTCTGTGCTGGTATGATCAGGGGGACGTGTGAATGTGGAGTATCTGTGGGATGAATGCGTGAGTGTGTGCCTGTTTGTTTATTAGCTGTTGAGGATTTTTTGCGAGATGGTGGACACTTGGACTATTTGAACTTGAGCAACCCTGTATTCAGGCCTGAATAAGGGCACTTTCGGTCAGTAGAAGAAGAAAGAACAAAGAGCTGTACACAACTCCTGGATGTGGGAGACGGACGTGTCTTATCAAGCAGAAACTGCAAGTCGCTTCATGAACAGCTTGCTGTAAACCTAACAGCAGCAGCAGAGACACGTGATATTTAGCATAAACCAATCACAAACTGTTATTAGACTCGTGATTATTTAGATATTATATAAAAAGAGCTTGTAATCCTGTAATAAATTGGCTCATGTTGATCACGTTGATCATATTGATCGTGGCGTGAAGTCTGTTCTTTAAACCCTCGCAACAACTAGCAAGCGTCAAGCTGGACTAGCTGGTAAGTAGAGAACCCATGAAGCAGGTAAGAGGGCCTAGGATCAGGGCAGGAATGTCAGCATTAGGGGAATCTTGAGTGTCATGTGTGAGCCTTCACTAGTTGAATTTCTATTTCTACCAGACGTAGAAAAGGAAGAGGACCTGGCTGGCTGTATTTGTTTTATGTGAGTCATATGTAGGTGCTGTTGAAGGCAGCATCTTGTCTGTGGCAGGCTGTGTGACTGGCTGTATCTGTGTCCTGCGTGTGTGTGTGTGTGTGTCTCTGGGATATATGCTCAGCTTCACTACTGGCTGAATTGCAAATGGGAAAGCAGCAGCCTCATCCATCAGCCTGGGCAGAAACCCTGGGTTCACTGAACTGGGCTCCAGCAGACAAGGAAGAGGGAGTCCTGAGTTGGATAAGGCAGATACACTCATAATATCATTTAACAGTACTAACCACTGTGAAAAAAAAAAATAGCATCATCAATTTTCAAATTACCAAATTACTATAAATTAGGATGGAATATAGGTAAAAACAATATTCAGTTCTTCACAAATATCACCTCCTCTTCACCATAATCTATAGTAACACTTCCCATACCCAGCTGATAACTTATCCTAGCCCAAATTTCATGTTATGAAAAATATAGAGGCTGGTTTGCTTTTTTTTTAATAATTCTAACCTCTGAATATTTTGTCTACAAGCCTGCAACCGTGAACTCAAGTAAAGTGCTCACCGAACTTGCCATCACAGAATGCCAGACTCACAGAATGGTTGAGGTTGAAAGGGACCTCTGGAGGTCATCTGATCCAAACGCCCTGCTCATGCAGGGCGACCTAGAGCTGTTTACCATGCCCAGATGACTTTTGAATATATCCAAGGAGGGAGGCTCCAAAACCTTCTTGGGCAATCTATGCCAGTGCTCAGTCATCCTCACAGTGAAAAAAAAAAAAGTGTTGCCTTAGCAAGTTCTGAAGGTGGAAGGGGATAGAACTATACTCACTCAAAATGAGCCTCAGGGTATCATGTCAATACTGGGGACAAAACCCATAGCCCAACTGAAGTGTCTCTACACCAATGCACACAGCATGGGCAAGAAACAGGAGGAGCTGGAAGCCACTGTGCAGCAGGATAGCTATGGCTTAGTTGCCATCACAGAAACATGGTGGGATGACTCTCATGACTAGAGTGCTGCAGTGGATGGCTGTAAGCTCTTCAGAAGGGACAGGCAAGGAAGGAGAGGTGGAGGGGTGGCTCTGTATGTTAGCGAGGGGCTCGATTGTATAGAGCTCAATGTTTGTGATGATAACATTGGGTGCTTATGGGTAAGGATGAAGGGGAAGGCCAACAAGACAGATATCCTGCTGGGAGTCTGTTATAGGCCACTTGACCAGGATGAAGAGGTTGATGAAGCACTTTGTAAGCAGCTGGCAGAAGTCTCACGATTGCTACCTCTTGTTCTCGTGGGGGACTTCAACTTACCTGACGTGCTGGAAATACAACACAGCGGAAAGGCAAGAGTCTAGGAGGTTCCTGGAGTGTGTGTAAGATAAGTTCCTGACACAGCTGGTAAGTGAGCCTACCAGGGGAGGTGCCTCGCTTGACCTGCTGTTCACAAACAGAGAAGGACTGGTGGGAGATGTGGTGGTTGGAGGCCGTCCTGGGCTTAGCAGCCATGAAATGATAGAGTTCTCTATTCTTGGTGAAGTAAGGAGAGGGCCCAGCAAAACCACTACCATGGACTTCAAGAGGGCAGACTTTGGCCTGTTCAGGTCACTGGTTGAGAGAGACCCTTGGGAAGCAGTCCTGAAAAGGGGTCCAGGAAGGTTGGACATTGTTCAAGAAGGAGGTCTTAAAGGTGCAAGAGCAGACTGTCCCCATGTGCTGCAAGACAACCTGGCGGGGGAGACATCCACCCTGGCTGAACAGGGAGCTTTTACTGGGACTCAAGAAGACAAAGAGAGTTTACCACTTTTGGAAGAGAGGGCAGGCAACTCAAAAAGATTACAGGGGTCTCGTTAGGTCATGCAGAGAGAAAATGAGAAAGGCAAAAGCCCAGCTCAAACTCAGTCTGGCCACTGTTGTAAGAGATAACAAAAAATGTTTTTACAAATGCATCAACAACAAAAAGAGAACCAAGAACCAAGGAAAATCTTTATCCTCTTTGGATGCAGGGAGGAACATTGCCACCAAGGTTGAGGAAAAGGCTGAGGTGCTTAATGCGTTCTTTGCCTCAGTCTTTAATAGTCAGACCAGTTATCTCCAGGGTATTCACCCCCTGAGCTGGAAGACAGGGTTGGAGACCAGGATAAACCCCTCATAATCCAGGAGGAATTAGTCAATGACCTGCTATGCCACCTGGACACTTGCAAGTCTATGGGGCCAGATGGGTTTCACCTGAGAGTATTGAGAGAGCTGACAGAGGAGCTGCCAAGCTGCTTTCCATTATTTAGCAACAGTCTTAGATAACAGAGGATGTCCCAGATGACTGGAGGCTTGGCAATGTGATGCCCATCGACAAGAAGGGCCAGAGGGAGAATCCGGGGAACTACAGGCCGGTCAGTTTGATCTCAGTGCCAGGAAAGACTATGGAGCGGTTCATCTTGAATGCACTCACTGGGCAAGTGCAGGATAACCAGGGGATCAGGCCCAGCCATCACGGGTTAATGAAGGGCGGGTCCTATTTGACCAACCTGATCTCCTTCTATGACCAGGTGACCCACTTAGTGGATGAGGGAAAGGCTGTGGATGTTGTCTACCTGGACTTTAGTAAAGCCTTTGACTTCCTAGAGAAGCTGGTGGCTCATGGCTTAGACAGGTGTAGTTTTTCCTGGGTAAAAAACTGGCTGGATGGCCAAGCCCAGAGTGTTGTGTTAAATGGAGTTAAATCCAGTTGGTGACAGTTCACAAGCGGTGTTCCCCAGGGCTCAGTGTTGGGGCTAGTCTTGTTTGATATCAATGATCTGGATGAAGGGATTGAGTGCTCCTTCAGTAAGTTTGCAAATGACACGAAGTTGGGCGGGAGTGTTGGTCCACTTGAGGGTAGGAAGGCTCTGCAGAGGATCTGGCCAGGCTGGATCAATGGGCCAAGGCCAATTGTATGAGATTCAACAAGGCCAAGTGCCGGGTTTTGCACTTCAGTCACAACAACCCCATGAAACGCTACAGACTTGGGAAAGAGTGGCTGGAAAGCTGCCCGGTAGAAAAGGACCTGGAGGCATTGGTCAACAGCCGGCTGAACATGAGCCAGTAGCGTGCCCAGGTGGCCAAGGAGGCCAACAGCATCCTGGCTTGTATTACAAATGGTGAGGCCAGCAAAAGCAGGGAAGTGATCATGCCCCTATATTCAGCGCTTGTGAGGCTGCAGTTTGAATACTGTGTTCAGTTTTGGGCCCTCAATACAAGAAAGATTTTGAGCTGCTGGAGCGTGTCCAGAGGAGGGCAATGAAGCTGGTGAAGAGTCTGGAGAAAAAGTCTTACGAGGAGCGGCTGAGGGAACTGGGATTGTTTATCCCAGAGAAGAGGAGGCTGAGGGGTGACCTCCTTTCAAGGAGGTCGTGGCGAGGTGGGGGTTGGTCTCTTCTCCCAAGTAACAAGTGATAGGATGAGACGAAATGGCTTCAAGTTGTACCAGGGGAGGTTTAGATTGAATATTAGGAGAAATTTCTTTACTGAGAGAGTGGTGAAGCATTGAAACAGGCTGCCCAGAGAAGTGGTAGAGTCACCGGCCCTGGAGGTGTTCAAAAAAGGCGTAGATGTAGAGCTTCGGGACATGGTTTAGCAGGCACGGTGGTATTGTGTTGATGGTTGGACTTGATATTAGAGGTCTTTTACAACCTTTATGATTCTATGATTCTTTTATTGAGAGGGAACCTTGTGTGTTTCCGTTTGTGCCCATTGCCTCTGGTCCTGTCGCTGGGCACCACTGCAAAGAGCCTGGCTCTGTCTTCTTTGCGCCCTCCCTTCAGGTATTCAGGTACATTGATCCCCCCTGAGCCTTCTCTTTTACAGGCTAAACAGTCCCAGCTCCCTCAACCTTTCCTTATAGGAGAGACTCTCTATTCCCTTTGCTGGGCTCTCTCCAGTAGATATTCAAAAGCCATCCGGATACGATCCTGGGAAGCGTGCTCTAGGTGGCCCTGCTTGAGCATGGGGTTTGGGCCAGATGACCTCCGGAGGTCCCTTCCATCCTCAGCCCCTCTATGATTCTAAAACCAGGAAATTTATTGAGTTTTAAGCTTTGTTCAACTTTAAGCAAGAATGACTACATTAGATTGCACAGAATAATCTATCCAAGTAGGTCAGTTTCTTTTTTTATTTTAACACAAAGAAGCCTCTGTAACTCAGAGCCTGTGGAAGTTTCTCAGGTGTGTTAGTTGCACAGCCGCTTCTTTTTGTTATATCAAGGGGTTATTTTCCTCCTGTCTGTGGTGGTTGCATCATGTATTCCTTGTTGTGAAATTGTTAGCTATGAATGCTTCCTTTCCATGGAGGAATTTAGCATTTATTTAGAACAGCTGGTCCAGAGAAGTTATTTCTGGATACAGACCAATTTCACCCAGTAAGTGCTCTGTTAAGAGAAAATATTCTTCCCTGGAAGGCTGACACATAGGGCCTAATTTTTAAGTTTTTCTTTAATTTTTAATCAGGGATGCTGTTACACAAGCACAATTATCCCACAGCTATGTACCTGTTACAGATATAATTGCTGTAATTATACTGGGTTTCCCTAATATTATATGGAATTTACACAGCACAGGGCATTAACTTTGAATATTCGTCTTGAAACATTTGAAGAGTTTCTTAACAAACATCACCAAGGTGTTATGTCAGAATATTCTTTCTTGATTAAAAAAAAACAAAGGGGACAAATTGTGTTTGGTTATTTTCTTTTTCATTTGTTTGTTGGCAACTTTACGCAAACGGTGCAAATCCAGTATGTAAAATGACTCTGGCACCTTCCGTAAATTAGTTGTAATTTTCCAAAGAGACAGTTCTAGCATATCAGCTGACTTGCAGAAGTTAGCCTTTCTCTGTCCATTGTTGCTATTAATTTTTGCATGTGTGGTAATGATATTAACCTTCTCTACTTGATGAGCATATACATGCCTAATTCTCTGAGATGGGTTATATGTTCATCTGCAAATATTTCTGTATCATCTATCTTTGTTGAGAAGCTGTCTTTGATTAATAATATTGTATTTCAATACAAGCTACAAAGAGGCATGTTTATATTTAACAGGTAATAGCATTAATGTAAAGTTGGGGAAGGACAAGTAATCAAATTAAATAACAGATTCTACGTGCAAGGTGCCATTCCACCTCCACACCCTTTATGTACATTCATTTTAGTTAGGAATTTGCAATGATATTGCCACTGGCTTCAGTGATGCCGTAATTTGCCTATTTGATGCATAAACTCAGCTGGTCACCACTATCCCAGGTCGGGAAAGCATTTAAATGGGTTGAACTTACTCCAAGTTTGTATAATGATGCTTCCATGAATCTGGAGGTAAGGTCTTTCATTTTCCAAACTCACACACATGCACAGGTAAGGAGCTTCAGCATAATAATCATGATCTTCAGATAAACAAGTGTTAAGTGACTGCAGGATCAGGACACAAAGCACTGACCTTTTGATCAGAATGAAAGCACCTTCAGAGTGTCTTACGGAAAACAGTTTGACTGAATATCTATCTACTCTGTCCCCTGTTGTATTTTTAATTATTTTATATAGACATTGTAAGTAAATAAATGTAAGTTTTCCCTGCAAAGTATGCTATGAACCTAGTGAAATGTGTGTGCTCTATATTGCAGTAGCGCTATTGCATTCACTTTCAGAGGAAAATATATGATGAACCTTTCTGAATGACACGGTGGTGTTTGTGCATGATGTGACACAGGCACAATGACTGGTGAGAACTTAGCGCAACCTTCTGGGTGGCACATTTCCCCAAAGGTGGGTCAGTTGGTTTCCTGGGAGCAGTGAAGCAGGATTAGTTCATGTATAAATTGCCTTAGACTAGAACCACCATACTGTTTACTCTGCTATGAATTCAGCTGAGGCCCCATACAGAAAGCTTTAAAGAAATAAATATGAAGTTTGGTGGGATTTTTTCCTCCTAAAATTAATTCATTTCCAGATTTTAAGACTCTCAAAAAATCACTGCTTGACTTTAAGACAAACCCAGTACATATCTTCACATACAGAATTCAAGTAGCCCTTCCACAACTTAAAAAAAACCTAATGACAACTAATGACTACTAAGCAGTGCTATGTGTCAAAAAGAGACGCTTATAAAGCACCATAAGCCAAGAACAAACCACAGCGTGGGATCTGCAGTGTGATTTAGAAGTCACTTTCAGCAACAGCAGTGCTACCACACATGCAGACACCCCCCCCCACACACACACATTGGCAAGACAGATGCATGACACCTTTTTAAACTAGGTTTGAAGGGGGAAGGGACTGAAACAGGGCTCTCCAGAGATAAGCCTAAGGGTGTAGAGCCTGAGTTGAGAGTGAAATCAATAGCCCAGCTGAAGTGCATGTACACTAATGCACGCAGTATGGGAAACAAACAAAAGGTGATGGAAGCCATAGTGCAGCAGGAAAACTATGACGTAGTTGCTATCACAGAAACATGGTGGGATGACTCGCACGACTGGAGTGCTGCTATGGGGCGTTACAAGCTCTTCAGAAATGACAGGCAGGGTAGGAGAGGTGGAGGGGTGGCTTTATACGTTAGAGAGTCTCTTGACTCTGTTGAACTTGAGGTCAGCAATGGCAAGGTTGAGTGTCTGTGGACCAGAATCAGGGGGAAGGCCAACAAGGCTGACATCCTCATGGGTGTCTGTTACAGACCGCCCTACCAGGATGATGAAGGAGATGAATTATTCTACAAGCAGCTGGAAGATGTCTCAAAATCTCCATCCCTTGTTCTTGTGGGTGACTTTAACCTCCCAGATATCTGCTGGGAGCTTAATACTGCAGAGAAGAGGCAGTCTAGGAGGTTCCTGGAGTGTATAGAGGATAATTTCCTTCATCAACTGGCAAATGAGCCTACTAGGGGTAAGGCCCCGCTAGACCTACTGTTTACAAACAGAGAGGGGCTGGTGGGAGATGTAGTGGTTGGAGGCCGCTTGGGGCATAGCGACCATGAAATAATAGAATTTTCAATACTCAGAGATGCAAGGAGAGCCATCATTAAAACCTCCACACTGGACTTGCAGAGGGCAGATTTTGGCCTATTCAAAAGTTTAATTCAGAGCATACCCTGGGAAATAACCCTTAAAAACAAGGGGGTCCAGGAGGGATGGACATGTTTCAAGCAGGAAATTTTGAGTGCACAAGAACAGGCTATACCAGTGTGCCGAAAGGCTAGCCGGAGGGGAAGACGACCGGCTTGGTTAAATAGGGAGATTCTGAAGGAAATCAGGGATAAAAAGAAAGTCTATCGGCTGTGGAAAAAAGGGCTGGCTACTTATGAAGAATTTATGAAGATAGCTAGGTCATGCAGAAAAAAAATCAGGGAAAAAAAAGTGCAATTTGAAGTTAATTTGGCCAGTTCTGTTAGGGATAACAAAAAGTCCTTCTATAAATACATTAATAACAAAAGGAGGGGCAAGGAAAACCTCCATTCTCTGTTGGACTTGGAGGGAAAGATAGTTAAAAAAGATGAGGAGAAGGATGAGGTACTTAACACCTACTTTGCCTCAGTTTTTACTAGTAAGACAGGTGGCCCTCAAGACAAATGGCCTCTGGAGCTGGTAGACAGAGAGAGGGAGCTGAATAGTCCCCCTGTATTCCAAGAGGAAATAGTGACTTACTGAGCCAGCTGGATCCTCACAAGTCTGTGGGACCAGACGGGATCCATCCCAGGGTGATGAGGGTGCTGGCAGAAGAGCTTGCCAAGCTGCTCTCCATCATCTTCCAACAGTCCTGGCTCTCTGGGGAGGTCCCAGATGATTGGAAGTTGGCGAATGTCACCCCAATCCACAAAAAGGGCTGCAAGGCTGACCCTGGCAACTATAGGCCTGTCAGCCTGACCTCAGTGCCTGGCAGGGTTATGGAACAGATCATCCTGAGTGCAATCACACAGCACCTTCAGGATGGACAAGGGATCAGACCCAGCCAGCATGGGTTTAGGAGGGGAAGGTCCTGTCTGACCAACCTGATCTCCTTTTACGATCAGGTGACCCACCTGGTGGATGAGGGGAAGGCTGTGGATGTGGTCTATTTAGACTTCAGCAAGGCCTTTGACACTGTCTCCCATAATATACTCCTGAAAAATCTGGTAGCCCATGGCTTGGACAAGTGTACCCTCTGCTGGGTTAGGAGCTGGCTGGAGGGCCAGGCCCAGAGAGTGCTGGTGAACGGGGCTGCATCCAGCTGGCAGCCGGTCACTAGTAGTGTTCCCCAGGGGTCAGTGTTTGGTCCAGTCCTGTTTAACATCTTTATTGATGATTTAGATGAGGAGATTGAGACCATCATCAGCAAATTTGCTGATGTCACTAACTTGGGAGGGAGTGTCAACCTGCTGGAAGGCAGGAGGGCTCTGCAGAGGGACCTGGATAGGCTGGAGAGATGGACTGAGTCCAACGGGATGAGGTTCAACAAGGCTGGAGAGCAGCCAGGCAGAAAGGGACCTGGGGGTATTAATTGACAGGAAGCTCAACATGAGCCAACAGTGTGCCCAGGTGGCCAAGAAGGCCAATGGGATCCTGTCCTGTATCAAAACCAGCATGGCTAGCAGGACCAGGGAAGTGATCCTTCCCCTGTACTCTGCGCCGGTGAGGCCACACCTTGAGTATTGTGTTCAGTTCTGGGCCCCTCAGTTTAGGGAAGATATTGAGGTGCAGGAGCGGGTCCAGAGAAGAACAACAAGGCTGGTGAAGTGACTGGAGCTTAAGTCCTATGGGGAGAGGCTGAGGGAGCTGGGGTTGTTTAGCCTGGAGAAGAGGAGGCTTAGAGGTGACCTCATCACTCTCTATAACTACCTGAAGGGAAGTTATAGCCAGGTGGGGGTTGGTCTCTTCTCCCAGGCAGTTAGCAATAGGACAAGGGGGCACGGGCTTAAGCTCTGTCGGGGAAATTTAAGTTGGACATCAGAAAAAAATTCTTTACAGAGAGAGTGATTAGGCATTGGAATGGCCTGCCCGGGGAGGTGGTGGATTCACCATCCCTGGAGGTTTTTAAAATAAGACTGGATGTGGCACTGAGTGCCATGATCTAGTAAACCGACTGGAGTTGGACCAAGGGTTGGACTTGATGATCTCAGTGGTCTTTTCCAACC